>VUQS01039867.1:0-15196 GCA_015108495.1 Heterochromis multidens | reverse complement strand
GGGCCAATTGAAAAAAAAAAAAAAAAAAAGTAAACAAAACAAAAAGAAAAACAGAGGTAAAACAGGTGCGACTTTTCATGTGGAGTTTTCTCACAAAATAATATTACCTTTGTTGATGGCTTCAACAAATTCTCTTATGGACTTGCTGTCTGACAAATCAAGTTTCATACAAACAACATTTTCGTTGCCCGAGCTTTCGATGATGTCTTTCACGGCTGCCTTTGCTTTCTCCATGTCCCTGCATGCTATGATGACCTTTTCTGCCCCTAAGCAGCATAATAAAAGCAGGGAGTTAAAACAGCGCAAGGGATATCTGCGTATCAGATATACTTATCTGAATGCATGCACAGTCAAGAGACATTAAAGCAAGGTATGGTTCAATGGGTGGAGAGCACCCTCTCATGACAAAATGTGCACATTACATTATTTGTAACATACTCGAGAAGCTTTTAATGTGGAAAGTAAGAAACAAGACCAGTATTCAGTAAACATACCAGCAAACCCAAATTTATCCATAAAGGCAAACACCACTTACTTTACAAATGACTGCAAATGACTATTTTAGAGAAAAAAGAAAGAACTAATCTGTCTGAGGCAGCTGTGTGGAAAATTAACATTTTAATAATAAAATATAAAATGATTTTAGAGGCTTATATTTATATTAAAGGACTCCAGGAGTTAGTCTCTACCATTAATTCAGTTAGGTTTGTTTGGTCCAGTATATAAAAAAAAAAAAAGAAACACTCTTGAGGAGGTAGGTGTATAACTGACAAGGTGTACAATCAAGATTCAGCCAAATACAACAAAACTGATCAAACATTACTTCACAGAACAAAGGGATGTGGATCGAAGTGTAATGCAAAAGCAACCTAAGAGTTTCTCAAGACAAGAAATGCGACTGAGGGCAGAAAGACCGATAAACAAGCAGCAGCTGAAGGTGGCTGCAGTAAAGGTCTCTGGCCAAAGATTTATAGACCTAACTTTATGCACTGTCAATTCTAAAAAAATCTGGTCTTTACCAGGTCTTAAAATTATTATTAAGCATTTGAATCATGTTGAGGTCTGGACTTTGTCTGGGCCATTGCAACACTTTGATTATTTTCTTTTCTCAGTCATTCTGTTGTAAATTTGCTGCTGTGCTTGGGATCATTGTCCTGTTGCATGATGCAGTTTGGGCCAAGTTGTAGCTGTCAGACAGATGGCCTCACATTTGACTCTAGAATACTTTGGTATACAGAGGAGTTCATAATCAATATCATAGTCAGAAACTCAATGACTGGAAGGTGCCCAGGTTCTGTGGCTGTAAAACAAGCCCAAATCATCACCCCTCCACCACCGTGCTGACAGTTGATGTGAGGTGTTTGTGTTGAAATGCAGTGTATAGTTTTCACCAAATGTGGTGCTGTGCACTATGGTCAAACATCTCTACTTTGGCCTCATCTGTCCAAAGGACATTGTTCCAGAAATCTTGTGGTTTGTTCAAGCACCTATCACTAATACCTTTGTTCTGACAAAACAACACGATTTAATAAAATTATTGTAAAAAGACCCCTCACATAGGTGCAAAAAAACCCTGTTTCTTTTTTTGAATGATTGTCTATTACCATTTGTTTTTTCTTTTAATTACAGCGCAGTAACACACATCACTTCGTGCTCTGTGTTTCAGTTTAATTTGCCCTTGTATTTGTTAACCCTTTTAAAGGTAAAATTTACCATACCAAACAAGAACTATGACTAAAGACCTAAATCAGGAACCGGTTCCAAATTGTTCCATTACTCAGCTGTTTTTCTGACAGTGGCACATTGCGCAACAATGATATCAAGTTCATGGGAGCGGAGGATTGGCGTGCCTGAGTCATATGCAAGCTTTTTATCTGCTCTGTATCTACAGCGTGCTCAGAATCAGCCATAATGTTGCATAGCACAATATGACCTGTGTTAGCCTACCTTATAATTTGTCTCTGGAGGAATCAATAGGATAACTGATAAAGAATTAGACCAATGAGCAGAATCAATGCTGGCATATCTGGGTCTAAATAAAATGTTTATATCATAATATGTTTTCAACCCCTTTTCTTAACAGCTTATCCAAGATCGAGTCTGTGGCAACGGGGTGTGTATTCTGGGCTCATTCGCAGGAGGGAGAGGTGGATTTGGGGGAGCAGTGCCTGATGAGGAGGGTGGCACATATGTCGGGGATGACTGACTGACTAACCTCTCTGATAGGTAGGTGTGGGGCCGATGTAAGAGTGAGGACACTCAGCAGTGAGCTTGAGAGACAGCACTCAACAGTTGGGCACAAAGAAGTGGAGCACAAAAGTGTACATAAAAAGTGTGAAAAATAAAAACTGTGTTTGGAGCTTGGCATTCTCGCGCGTCCTTACTAGGGAGGACTCACGGTGGCAAGGGCAACTGCTACAGAGTCCAGAGGGTTGGAGCCTATCCTACCTGTCCAGGGTGAGAGGCGGGGTACACCCTGGACAGGTAGGTCCATCACAGAGAGACGACACAATCACACACTCTGACCAATTAAGCTAACAAGCATGTCTTTGGACTGTGGGATGAAGTGGAGGTCATCCACAGAGAGGCACAGGAAGATCAGGAGGTTTAGATCAGGTCCTTCTTGCTGTGAGGTAACAGTGCTAACTGCACTACTGTGCTGCCCTTCATCGCAAAGTTTGAATAAACTAAGAAAACTAAAAAAACTAAATAGGAAACAACCTGTTTTAATTCTTAAGTATGGATGTCTGCTGTTTGTTTTTTGACTTATTTAGATAAATAAAAGAATGTAGAAGATTTTAATATTGTTTTTTAAAATTTTATTGCGATATGTACCATTGTAACCATTTAAGGTATTTTATTATACGTCTATTGTGTTTAACTTAATTTTAACTTAACTCTGCTGTAACAAAGGAATTTCCCAATTTTGTTTATTGAACCTTCTGACGAATTAAAAAAATAATAAATAAATAAATCGATTTGCATATATGAGTTTGAATTTGTATCATTTTTGCTACATCTGGCATTTTTGTGCAATTTATTGCTCACAGTTTGTTTATTGTAAACAGACAAAAACATATAGAGGGTTATGGGTCAAAAAAGGTCTCATAACTCCAGTTCCTGATACACTTACATAAAGCAAATAAACACTACAAAAAAAAAAACAAAAAAAACAAACTGATTCAATGTGACGTCAAGACTCTGGTTAAAGATTTCAGTCAGACTAACCTCTCTTTGCCAGATCTATTGCAGTTTCTTTGCCGATGCCAGTGTTTGCACCGGTGATGACAACAACTTTTCCTTCGAGCCTTTCATCACAAGACCAGCTTGGCCGGAAAAGATTTCTGGGATGTTGAGAAACCAGACTTAATGTCACAAGCAGCAGCAACATGGGTGTGATATGACAAAACACACTTACACACTCAACAGAAACTCCTAAAACTTTCAATCACCCGCAGCGAAGAACAGCATTAAGACACCTACTTATTCATTAACTTATTAATTATTTACCTGACTTAATAAGGGTTTTTTTTTTTTTTATTAATTTATCATGCAAGCATAACCTAAACTCCAAAACCTTTAGACTATTTTTGAGGTTTTTTTGAGGTTTATGTAAAGTTTCCTCACCTTAATGACTGCATCTCACTGGAGTTCAGAAGTCACGTCGACTCTAGTAACTCCTCAAAACCCGAGATAAAAATCTTATCTGTCACGTGAAACCCATAATTTTCATAGAAAGCCCCTCTGGATAAAAAAGCAGCAAGGCGGAAATGTCAATGAGCAGTAATGATTGGCAAGCTCGATTTTCAGCCAATCAACTGCTAGTCCACCGCTGAAAGAGAAAGCTGATTGGTTAACGTGAAAGTTTGAGTCGCACCCCTAATCGGTGTGCTCGATTTGCGAAAGCGGGCTGCAGACACGGGCGGGTCTCCCATGATCGATCCTCTGTCTCTCAATGTATTTGGTAAATTGTCTCTCATCAGATAGTTTCTCCTTCTTGCTTCACTCCTCCTAGTGTTACGATATTCTTGCAGTTTTTGCATAATCTTGCTGACAACAGCTTACTACTACTACTACTACTACTACTAATAATAATAATAATAATACTAATAATAATCTTATATAGCTTTATATTTTACTCCTCTACATAGACTCTCATCACGTTAGTTTCTGGATAAAGTAGACAAAAGCCTTCATTTCTTTACATTTTGCTTCCAAGGAGCCAGACTTTCTTTGAATTTTTTAAGTGGTCTTGAGCAATAGTTCTCCAGATTCCAAGTTTTTTTTTTCCACTCATTTTCAGTCCAGTCCTGATTATTTTCAGAGGAATGTTTTTCTTTCTTTAGTTTGTTAAGCCACTTAACACCGATCTATGAATCATTCAAGCATAAAAAAAAAGCACCTAACTCGAGGGATGAGGGTTGTGTCCACACATGACACCAACTTAGCAAAGAACCAGTTTTTAACTGTATCTTTAGACACTTTGCTACTAGCAGCCCGTCACAAAAACACATAATTTGTTCTCATTTCTTTAGTTGAATCTGCCCAAAATGCCAAAGATAACACAGTTTAACAGGCATAAAATGGTATTTTTGCCTCAACAAGGTGATTCCCAAAGAGCTATTAGCTGAAAACCTGCCAGAGTGTGTCTTCAAAAAATTTGAGGAAACTGGACAAGTGGAGGAAAAAGAAGGCAGGCCTAAAAACTATCTACAGCACATGAACTGCATCTGAAAGTCCTTAAGAAATAAGAAAAAATCCAGCAAAGACCTGACACAGGACCTGAGAGGTGCAGCTGGCCCTTCAGTTGATCCATCTACTGTTCACTGAAGCCTTATCAGAAATGGTCTCAGTGGAAGGGTGGCTGTCCAGAAGCCATTCTTAAGGAAGGGAAACAGGGAGAAAAGGCTGAGGTATGAAAAATGACACAAGAACTGGACTGAAAATCAGTGACAGCAGGTCTCATGGCGTGATGAATCTGTACAGTCATTCATAGCCATCTGTAAAACACCATGAAGGCTCTGTCATGGTTTGGGGCTGCATTTCACCCAGTGGTGTTGGGGATCTTGTCAAAACTGATGGAACTGTGAATGCAGAAAAGTACCATCAAATTTTGATCCATCATGCAATAACATCTGGAAAGCGTTTGATTGGCATTTTTCATCATGACAATGATCCCAAACACACTGCCAATGCAGTAAAAGCATACCTGAAATAACACACAATGGAACACTATTAGGTATGGATTGGCCTCCCCAAAGCCCAGACCTCAGCATTATTGAAGCAGTGTGGGATCATCTCGACAGAGAATGGACCAAAAGGCAGACAACATCCAAAGAAGAGCTTTGAATGTCCTTCAAGAAGCCTGGAGAACTATTCCCGAAGACTACTTAAAGAAAATTATGAGAAAACCTGCCCAAGAGAGTTCAGGCTGTGTTGAAGAATAAACATATATACATTTTAAATGTAATCGTTTTCATTGATATTCATATGCATCTAAAGGGCTAATATTTACTTAGTCAAAAACAATAAAGAGTTGAGCTGGCCTTAAATGTCATTCAAGCCAAGGAGTAGACAACAAAACATTTAAAACTGCTCCTTATAGTCTTTAAAAAGACACTTAACCCATTGCAACAACCCATAAATTCTACATAACTAGCAAAAGTGCTGAATATGTCTTGACCAGCAGGTGGCAATATGTGACCATCTGCCACCCTGAATCATCTGAGGGAGCTTGCTTTGCTTTGACACCAGCTCTGTGTTGCTGTGTTATGTCTGCAGACAGATTAACAGGTTGGGATTTGGGTATACCATGTCCTTGGCTGAGATTGCTCTCTTCTGGTAAATCATTTGTGGTGATCCTCATTTTCCACCATGACTCTCCAAAGGTTCACCAAAACACCATGAATGGCTCATTCATACACTACAGACATTATTGCAGCAACTCAGTGGGCTTACAGTGCAGACAGAAGGTCATTAGAACAGGAAACACTGTGCTGGTCATCAGCTGATTGTGCATAAGCAAACATTTCCTTCCTGTTTCTCTGCAGGATCATTCAACAAAGAGTGTATGCGTGTGTTATCCATTGTATCACTCATGTTGAAGTGCCATAAGTCTGTTTTACCAATCACACTGTGTGTTGCTTTAGGGACAAAAAACAAGTCCTTAAAAGTTGTTGAATTTAATGGGTAAGGCTTTTACACTTGGGCTTAGGTGAGGCAGCTTGTCTGTGGTAAGGGTATATCCCCAGAAAATTAATGTAAATCAACCGTGGCAGTAAATAAACATGTGCAGCAAAAGCATCCAGAGTCATATGTTCATGTGAACTGTGATGTAGGCTGATTAGAAAGCACTTGGGAGTCCAAATCCACTTTGCTTGCACTTACTCTGATTGCCCCCTGCCTTCTACCATCCTCCTTTAAGGTAAAGCAGTGAAGTGGCTGTTAGTAGCTCCTGATTAATTTTGCATTTACTGCATAACAGAAAGATTTATTCGCTTTGCATTAAATCACCTCGATTTGTGGCAGGTAAACAACTGAAAACACAAACTTTGCACCCAAAATATATATCAGACACTCTATTCTATGAGCTTTCATTCTTTTTATTATATTTTGTGACAAACTGAGAATGTCTGTGCTTATTTGTTTATCATTTTCACATCATCTTTCTCCTCTGTGTTTGCTGTTGTTGTGGACAGGACACTCTTTTGTCATTAGCCAAAGCAGTTTACCTAAGCTGTTGCTGGCGCCCCATTAGTAACTTCCCAGAAGCGAAAGACAATGGAGAGGCAAGAGGATGCACTGGATAAATATGAGAACAATCCATTAGCTATAATGGGACTATTAACTGTATTTTGGCAGATGGAAAGCAAAAGGATGCAGACATTTGTTTTTATGCACAGGGCAAAAATTCATAAATAAACAAGTATGAACTAAAGGAGAATATCTTGTATTGATGAGTTTGAGTAACAGTTGCATTCTGACCATTGCTTTTAAATAGTAAAACACCTAAGATATAATAAGACTGCTGCTATGCCATTATGATTTCTTAGTTTTTTGCATATTTGTCACACATGTTTCCGATTATCACACTAATTTTAATATTAGAGAAAGGTAACGTGAATAAACCAAAACAAACAAAAGAAAATACAAAATACAGTTTTTAAATGATGGTTTCATTTATTAAGGGAAGAAAGCTATCCAAACCTACCTGGCGCTGTGTGAAAAAGTCCACCTCCTCCCCCTTAAATCATGAATTAACTGTGACATCAAATGCAAAAAAAGTGTTGATCTAATTATTAATAACAATCCTCTTATTTAAATTTATGTTAGTTTGTCAAGTTAATTTTAAGCCTTTGAAAATGGGGGACTGTGTATAAAAATGATTGTAATTCCTAAACAGTAAATGCTAAATTTCTGTTAAACCCCTTGAATTAAAGCTGAAAGTCTGCACTTCGATCACATCTTTATATTTGATTTAAAGTCCACTGCGGTGGTGTACAGAGGAAAAACTACAAAAAGTGTCTGTGTCCAACAAATTATGGACCTAACTGTATATTTATCTTTAACCTGATAAATATAATACTACCTTTGTTTCTAGTAGCAAAACAACTTATGGCAACACTTATGAAATCATAAGGCCATATATGACCAGTGATCTGAGAGCTAACTCAAAAGGTTAATATAAGTTCAAGAACTACAGAGAAATACATCCTATCAGTGTGAATGCAGGGACAGGTAGAGAGTTCATCTCTAAAATGAAAAAAAAAAATCCCTTTTGGACACTACTGTGACTGATGAGCATCACCCAAATAAATGTATACTTACAAGCATATTTTTTTATGATAAATACATATTATACCAGAAATATTTTCCCACATCAATAAACACAAATAATTGGTGGCTTTTCCCCCCTTTTTGCTGTGATGCGCTGCTTTCTACTCTTGCCTGTCAGCCATTTTTTTCTAGAGTGATTGTTGGATACTCTGAGTCCCCTGGATGAGGTATAATAATATGTAAATTACATATGGACAGCTCTACAGAATGGCAAACATAATAGCCCACTTTATAGTGAGTAGTGCAGCCAAGGACAGTCACAACAAAATAAAACAGGTAATGAGCGATGTAAAAAGACAAGAAAGCCCAGATGACAGGGAGAAAAGCTAAACATTAACAAACACGAGAGAGGAGATCTTATAAAAAAATTAAAATAGATCCCACAGCCAAACCTCAAATTGTGACAGATGGCTATACTCAGTCTAAACACAGCGACTTTTCATAACTATGTAAAAGAAAAATCAGAAGCAAAGCTGGCAGAGCCACAGCCCTAATGTTTATATTATAGCAATATCTTTCCAAGGTCACATCTCACTGCCTCCCCTGACACACCCACACAGGCGGCCAGCAGTCTGGCTTAAACACTGCTCTCATCTACAAAACTTCAAATTATCTGAAGCAGTGGGAGATGATTAACATCTTCAAGTGTCCCCATCTCCTGCCACCACCTTTACTGGTTTGCCTATCACTCACGCATTTTAGTTTGGCTCTTTTTTTGTGTGTGTCTGCACCCCCATGGTGCCTCTGTATTGGGTTTCATACCGCCTAAGCCTCCCTCACCTCTTTCACCTCTTTATGTGTTATGTAACCTCTCAAACTGTGCCATTCATTAGCTCAAATCGTTTCTCCCAGCTGATCCAAATCTCCAAGCTGTAATGTTGTTGTTGTTTTTTTAAACTGCTGTGCAATTTTGTTAAGATACCAATCTATGCCTTCATAATTGCATGCTTTCGTTTATGTTATAACATAATCTTGATCTTGATGACAGACCCCTTCATGTCACCACTGCGCTGCTGACTGAAACACACCAATGCATTTAGCTCGACCACACCAGTCCCCTTGATAACTGAGCTCCTGCATTTTCTTTCCTCATCTGGTTTTTGTTTTCTCTGGAGAAGTCAGACTGTAAGGTCATTTGAGGGTCGTTCTGCTCTTTAGTCCTTTGAAGAATGTAATCTGTTTCCTGCCTCGTGGACCTAAATGATACAACATGTTTGTGAAGAAAAGAAGAAAAAAAGAAAAGGTTTAAACTATACAACACCACCAGCCTTATGAGCCTAAATCTGCTTTTTGGTATTTGATGTCTAAGTCATCATCAGTGATGACCCCAAACTTAACCCTATGCTTTGGAGAAAAGCAAAAAGGACTTTTTTGGGAAAAATGGAAATAGCTTTTGACATGTTAGTTAGATTTATAATTTTTTTGTCCCTTTTGTCCCAAAACTACATAGTCTAGAGAGGGAGATTTATGATATCTGTTTGTGTAGTTACTTGCCTACACAGAGTGAAGGATTATTGGTGTGCATCCTATGGAGATGTGCTTACATGCAGCCCTCCAAAAACCAACAGCACATAGCTTGACGTGGATGAAGCTGTGCCTGAATCGAATGCTCATTGGTTGAAAAGTTTGGCAGAATAGGAAAAGGAGTGACAGCAGAGTTCACATCAGCATTCGACTTATGAACAGTGTCATCCATGTCGGGCGACGCACTGCTGGTTTTTTTGTCTTTGTAGGTTGCATACCTATAATCCTTCCCTCTGCGTAAGCACATACCCACACAGATGAGGCACTATAAATCACTCATCAGACCTCACAGAGTTAACACACTGATTGTTTTTGGATAGACTGTATATAAAGGATGCAGCTACGAGGTCTGAAAAGTAAAGCTGCATTCTTTTTACCGGCCAGCAGGGGGAGAATGCCTTGTATTTCAAAAAGATGTCCAGTTCTATTAAAAAAAAAAAACTATCAGAAAACATAAATGGTATAAAGGATGGATGAGAAGCCAATGTGTAAGTGCCCTAAACCTGAATTCTATCTGAAGGCCAACAAATGGTGGTAGTTGTGGTTGCAACAAGACTTCCAGTCCTACAGAGGCAACTTCCTTTGAGGCAACTTTGTAATTTGTAAAACTGTATTATATAAATAAAACTTGTTTGACTTGAATACAGATTGTACAATTCATCTTCAGCCTGAGATCAGTCTGCTTTTTGTGCTCTTGACTTGGTCAAGTTATTGTGCTCAGAGGCCAAATTTAAAGGTCAAAGTCACCTACATTACCTTCTTTTTTAAAAGATCCTTTTTTAATAAATAAACTTTTCTATCTATTATAATTTATAGACTAGTTCTACTGAAACTGAAATGCCAACATTGAAAGTAGGTATCCATGTTGTGTGCTACGTGTTTTGTTTGTAACAGACCATAACATCCTGAGAGTTTAAATATAAATAGTGTATATCCAGATGATTAAGATGCGGGTGAATTCCATTGTCTCACAATGACTCAACATCCTGTTATGGCCAGTAGTATCACTGTTAAGTGTAACTTTTAGACTCAAAGGTACTACAAAAATAAACAAATGAACAGAGTTCATTTCTTGCGAACTTCAAAATACCCCCCTCCCCCCACCCCACCTTACCATTTTCTTATGTTATCAGAGTTTGCAGATGTAAGAAGGGCTGCACTAATCACTTTTTCCTTTTGATCATTGCCTTTTCATCTTCATGGCAGCCTGTATCATCACAGCAAAATCTCACTGAGGCAACATAGAACAGCATGATTTTCCAACATGAACTTAATGTCATCAGTGTCTTCTGCTGTGTCCATCAAAGAGGTTTCAGATACATGCAAGATGGGAGATAGCATTGTGGTGAATTCAGGTTGTGCTTTCCTTTGAAGGTGAGCAGACAGTCATTAGGGTCCTTTTATGAGCCCCAGGAAATAGATGTGCAGTACTATTTATAGAGCTGTCTCAAGGAGTCAGTAGCATACTGCAGAGCTGCATAAGTGAGCTCATCTGGGGACAAGGGTGCCATGTTTTAATGGGTACTTTGAAGCATTTATACCAGTATGAGACACAGCACATTAGGTAAGTAAAAGTCTGCAGATATTTTTAGACATTGTTTTGGTATTTAGTGCACTGACATAAGTAGAGGCTATTGTAGAGATTATGACAGTTTAAAGTCTTTTCTCCTCAACATGCACCCTTCATATTTGGTTCAGTTACAGGGGAGTTAAACAGCTGAACTTCTGCTGACCTCTAAAGGGGACTAAAATATTGTCACATTGCTGAAGCATCTGTGACATTCCCATTTTAGAAGATAAGCGAAAACAAGAAAATTGTACACTCGTAACATTGCCCTTCATCTTTAAGCTGCAAAAGCTGCAAGTAGGTCATGGAGCACTGGGAGCATTTGAAATTCCAAAAGGTTGCCACACATTAGTCTTTAAAATGTTCACCAAATCACCAAAAACAGACAGAAATCTCATCATTTCTTAGACTTTGAGCGACTTCCACTGAGATGTTGTATGGGATGTTGCTGTCTATGATCCCACCACAGTGTGGGGAAAAAGCATTTCTGTGCCCTTTCACAGATAAACAGAAACAGAGCCTGCACTATCTTTGCATGGTTTCAGCTTATGACACATTTATAGACCATGTCATCCTAGATGCTACCAGTGATCAACAGCAATACATCACACTCAGTCCCTCAGCAGCTGAGCAACTGGTTTCTCCCAAAGCCACAGTAAGACATTTTTAAATGTCTATCATCTGATCCCTTTGATACACCAATGACCTTGGCAAGAGTTAGCTTACTGTCTGGCAAGTGTAGGCACCAGACCCCAGTGACCACAAGCAGATGAGTAACAACAGCAGATTCATAAATGGATGAAGGATTCAGAATAATTTCAGTCACTGGAGTCAGATGAAAAAGACTATTCTACTTCTTTAAAAAAAAAAAAAAGACTATTCTATGTCTATAATACAGTATGCTATGACCCATTATATAATCTTAGTTACAGGCATGCTCCATATCTGATATTTGGAATAAAAATAGCTAAATCTAGAGTTCCTGGCTGCTCACACAATTTGACATTTATGTTCAGCAATTCATCACATTGTGAAGAACTCTATAGGAACTTTCCATGTCCACCTAAAGTTTTCAACCTTTTGTTTACTTGTGTACTTTCTGAAGAATGACTGCAGATTCCTGGTAAAATGCTTTTTCCATGACCCGATTGCTGGCTAATCAAAAAGGCATTTAAATGATGACCATAATATTTCAATAAACAAATTATTATCTGTTGTCTTGATCTATTGGTTTGGATGATTTTGCATGACCTGGAAGTGTGACCATCTTCTTAACCACTAATCAAATACAGGGTCACCTGGGTTTAGGGCTGGGTTTTGTGAGTGAGGTATACCGTGAAAAGGTCATCAGTCTAACAGGGCTAACACATGACCTGGAGCACTGTGCAGTTTTATTTGTACATCTCCCTGTACATAAATGTGTTTCAGCCTCCAGATTTTGGTTTCTATAGCAAATTTCCCCTTACATGAAGCTTTAAGAGCAGTGAAATTTTATATAAGTTACTGTTTTAAATTGCATTAATGCTTGAAGTTATGCATAATATGCTTTAAGTGATGGCTTACTTCTGTTTATCTTGTTTAGAGTTTGGTTCTTTGCAGTCAGCAGCTGTTCATTTTCTCTGTTTAGTACGCTTTGTTTTAAGCCCCTTTTTCACTAGCAAAAATAAATATTTTATTTAATATCATGATCAATTACAGTAATGTGCAAATGTCTCTCGCCACCCAATTATGTGCACATGGAAAAACAGTATATAAGTTTGTACAAATCTAATGAGCTTGAAAGTCAATATTCGGTATGACCACCTTTATTCTTCAACACAGCCTGAAATCTCTTAGGCAGCTTTCTTGTCATTTCTTTAGGTGGTCTTCAGGAATAGTTCTCCAGGCTTCTTGAAAGACATTCAAAGCTCTTCTTTGGATGTTGGCTGCCTTTTGTTCCATTCTCTGTCAACATGATCCCACACTGCTTCAGTAATGTTGAGGTCTGACTTTTGCACCTCTTTCCTGTCCTCTTACATTTCTGATGTAAAGCAAACAGTAGATGGATAAACTGAAGGACCAGATGCATCTCTGAGGTCCTGTGTCGGGTCTTTGGTGGATTTTTTCTCAGGGACATGACTTTCAGATACTGTTCATCTGCTGTAGATAGTTTATTAGGTCTGCCACTTCATCTTTTGTCCTCCACACGTCCAGTTTCTTCAGAATTTTTAAAGACACACTGCACATCATTGCTGAGATATGTCAAATTTTCAGCTAATAGCTTTTTGGGAATTATATTGTTAAGGCAAAAATGATATTTTATGCCTGTCAAACTCTGTTATCTTTGGCATTCTTGTAGATTCACCTAAAGCCTGTCGCAAAGTGCCTAAAGACACAATTTAAAATTGGTTCTTCATCCCTTGAGTATGTTTATTTGAGCTTAGCAAAAAAACAAAAACAAAAACAAAAAATCAAAACAAAAACAAAACAAAACAATAAAAACAACAACAGCAACACAGAAAAAACCCCAACTATTCCTCAGAAAATGGTCAGGTACAAGAACTGGACTAAAAAATGAGTAAAAAAGCAGCCAATGTCCAAAGGAAAACTTTAAAAGACCTTCAGAATGCCACTTTATTACTGGCTGCTTGGAAATAAAATATAAAGAAACAAGGGGTGACTCAAGACTTTTGCACAGTGCTGTACATGTCATGTAAATGTAAAGCACTGTCTTACAAACTGGGACAAGAAGTAGCTGTAAGAGGAAACAGTTTTTTTTTTAGCTCACGCTGAGGTTGGAGCTATAATTACAGTTAATAATTCAATCAATTATAACTTTAATTAGCAATTTTGTTGCTTTGACTTACAGGCTTATAGGACTAGCAAAAGGCATTGCATTTCACGACAGGGTTGTACTACTATTGTGTGTACACACTGAACAGATCACAAAATGAAAACATGTTTCTCTAGCAAAATCATTTCTTTAAGCGACTTCTGTTTGGGATTTGGTTTATGTTCTTGTAATCTCTGTTCAGCTGTGTTTGCATCATATCACATATGCAGTGTGGCAATCCAAAGTACTTGTGCCTTTGGTCATTCTTCTTACAGAGGCAAGCAGACTCAGGAACACACATTTGGGCTTATGCCAGAGACTGTGATGGATGAGTGGCACAAAGAAGGGTCTGAAGGGCGGAATAATAACAGTGCAACTCCTTGTTACAAAAGCAAAAAAAAAAAAAACCCCAAACAAACAAACAAAAAAAACCCCCTCTGACCTCTTCTGTCCTCTTTATGTGCCCAACAGACTTGTCAGGCAGATTGGATCCAAAAATACACCAGCCGAGTCCAGATGATTCATTATGAGCAACTGGATTGAGGACACAGTTTTATGTAATTTCCGTGGGTTACTTTACAGATGCAAAAGATGACAAAGTACAGATCTGTGTTGCTTACTTGCTTTATTCATTTGGGACATTTGAGCCAAACCTGTGAAATATAATTGCTAATGTCTTTTATTAATTATGTAAAGTCAAAGAGTAAGCAACAAAAGTTCGGACTTCAATCAGTACGTCAACAATTTCTGATGAAGAATGATCAAGCAAATGTTCAGTGTTTGGTTTTCTTTCTTTCATAATCTCATTTATACTTGAGGAAAAATGCTGGTAACAGAATATGTAAAGGATGTACATGAAAGTATACATCTGGTGAGCTGTGTCTGAAAGCAGGTCAGAGTAAATGATGATGGTGGCACACAGATGTTACTTGAAACCCATTGTGAGACTCCCACTGTGGGTTAAATAAAATTCCAACAAACTCTGCCAGGACACAGATTTGATTTTGTCCTTTTTTCTTTTCAGGGATTACATTATGTAAGATCTCACATAATCCAAATTTGTATTTAAACTAGATTTCAGCACTGATCCAGTGGATTAAAAAGCACACACAGGCTGAATTGAGTTACTGAGTTACAGCACCCTAAACCAGCTCTTTCTTTATAGGCAAACAGGCTCTCAAGCACATAATATAAAAAGCACAAAGCATACATTTTTCTTTCTTCTATTTCCTCCACTTTTAAGTCCATGCATTTTTAAAATAAAGTTATGCTGAAGATTTGTGAAGAACCAGAAACATGCTGAATGCAGCACTGTTCTTGATTCTTTTGCAGCCTCATTTGAAACCCCTGGAAATTTGCCATGTTAGTTCACAGCAGTGAACCCAGTAGTAGGAGTTATGCTAAACACTGCACCACACTGCAAGTCAGACAAGCACATAATAAGCATGCAAAGAGGA
>VUQS01039859.1:32323-45496 GCA_015108495.1 Heterochromis multidens | reverse complement strand
CTTGAAGTTATTCTCAACATTCCCATCAAATTCCTGATGAAAGCTCTTAGGGTCCTGTTGATCTTGTACAGTTCTAAGCATTCCAGGATCCATGTGTGAGGCATTGAGTCATAGGTTTTCTTGTAATCAATCCAGGCAGTGCACAGGTTGGTCAGTCTGGTCTTGCAGTCTCGAGTGACTGCTCTATCTACCAGGAGCTGGTGTTTTGCCCCTCTGGTGTTTCTGCCGATTCCTTTCTGTGCCCCCTCATGTATTGAGCCATGTGCCTGTTCATCTTAGTCGCTATGATGCCTGACAGGAGCTTCCATGTGGTGCTGAGGCAGGTTATGGGCCGCTAGTTGGATGGGACTGGTCCCTTCTGGGGATCCTTGGGGATCAGGACTGTCCGGCCTTCAGTTAGCCATTCTGGGTGTATCTCATCTACTAGCAGCTGGTTCATTTGTGCTGCCAGGCACTCATGAAGTGCAGTCATATATATATATATATATATATATATATATATATGACTGCACTTCATGACCACTTCATTAAGTACATCTATTCAACTGTCTGTTAATGTACAAACCTAATGTGCCAATCACATGGCAGCAAACCAATGCATTTAGTCATGTTGACATGGTCAAGACAACCTGTTGAAGTTTAAACCGAGCTGTTAGTGCAGTTAGTGGTGTGAATAATTCAGTCACTGCTGATCACTGGGATTTTTCCACACAACTATCCCTAGGGATTACGGAGAATGGTCCAGAAAAGAGAAAATATCCAGTGAGCAGCAGTTCTCATGAAGTCTGAGTCTGTTTTGAGCTGATAAGAAGGCAACAGGAAATTAAATAACAACTTGTTACAACCAAGGTAGGCAGAAGAGCATCTCTGAACGCATAACATGTTGAACCTTGAAGCAGAAGGCTAGAGCAGCAGAAGACCTCACCAGGTGACCCTCCTGTCAGTTAAGAACAGGAAACTGAGGCTACAATACAAAATTGGACAACAGGAGATTGGAAATACTGATGAGTCCTGATGTTTGCTGTGACATTCACCAAATAAGAATTTGGTGTAAACAACATTAAAGCATGAAAGCAAATGTCCATCCTAATTTGTATCATAGCCTACCTGAGTGTTACTGCTGACCATGTCCATCCCTTTATGGCCACAGTGTACCCATCTTCTGATGGTTGCTTCCAGAAGCAGGATCATAATGCTCAAATAATGTCCAACTGGTTTCTTGAACATGACAACAAGTTTGGTGTATTCAAACAGTCTCCACAGTCACCAGATCTCAATCCAATAGAGCATATTTGGGATGTGGTGGAATGGGAGAGTCATATCATGAATGTGCAGCCGACAAATCTGCAGCAACTGCATGGTGCTATGATGTCAATATGGACCAAAATCTCTGAGGAATGTTTCCAGCACCTTGTTGAGTCTATACCACGAAGAATTAAGGTACTTCTAAAGGCAAAATGGGGTCCAAACCTTTACTACCAAGGTGTAACTAATGAAGAGGCTGGTGAATGTACAGTATACAGTCCATAAATATTACCAACAAAACTGTGTCAAAGTCAAAGGTACTGGTTCAGTAGAGACTATGGGAAAGACTTGCCCATTAATAAATATTAAGGAGTATACTTATCAGTGAGTGGTGGTTTTTAAATCAATCCCAAACATCATATACATGATAGGAATTCAAAGTCGAGCACACTGCTACTTTGTAACAGTAGATACATGGTCTGTATAATAAGTGACTTGATTAGAATTATCATTTATATAGCTTTGCTGGTAAAGCTCTCAAAGTGGAGCTAGTTTTATTTTTTACCACTTACTGTTTTTATGAATTGCTAATACAGCTCCCATTATCTCAACCAAATTTTGAATATCCTAAACCAATTTACTGAATCAGTCATTCTTTTGGCAAAACAGTTTACACTCAGTTAGACACAATTTGTAGTTCTCATTTCATCTCTTTGCAAAACTCTAAACACATTCTTGTTCAGTGAAACAGATTTTGAACAGTGATTCACTTGTGATGCATACTGCTAACCACAGGAGGAGGAAGTTAAACACAACTACAGAACAGATGTAATTTCCTAAACGTCAGTTCAGAATGCACAGCCAGCAAGGGTGAGTTGAAGGTCAACAGCAACAATGGATAGAAATAATGTGAGAGGTAGAGGAAAGACATTGAAGAGTAAAATTCAGAAAAGTAGAGAGGAGAAAATACTTCTTAGGTTGGATGAGAAAAGCTGGCCACTTTCATAAGTAAATTGCATTATAGTATGTACAGTTTTTTCCCCCCCACATTTGATAAGACATATTTCTTGAAACCTTCAAACTACACTCACTGAACTTTTAATCCTTTTGGCAAACCCTCACAAAAACATCTAAGCAGTTTTATCTGTATATTTTCAGATCAAGCACACAACCAGTCAAAAATAATAACACTACTGAAACCAGTGTTCAAAACATGTAACTCAAGTCTTCCCAACCTCATGTGGCTGTCTTAAAATTCTATAAAAAATTACAAAAACAGAAAAAAACCCCAGATAAAGACACTTCATCACCACCTGCCTCTCTATCCTCCTTTATTTTTAGAAAGTGATCAGAATCCTGTAAAGATTCAAGTTTATACTGACAAGAGAGGATCTGCTGAGATTTTTCACTTCGTCCTCTTCACTCATTCAGATAAGAAAAAAGAAACAGAACAAAACTTTTTTTTTTTTTTTTTCCTCACTGCAACATATTGCATAATGAACCCTTTGAAAGACAGGCCTTTGTATTCTGCTCATTCCATAGCTGTAACATGTCTGCTGCTGCATGGCTCATCTGAAAGCACTGTTGGAGATCCTGCATAAAGAGTTTCATAAGGTCCACACACCCAGCCAGGATGGACCAGGTGTCCAAGTTTCCTTGGAGAAAGTTCCTTGTTCCCCATCATTCTGAGCAGTGGTATGTGTATGGTTATGGGGTGAAAAGGTATCAGGTGATGCCACATATTTAGACTGGAAATAGCCAATTAATTATTTTCTTTATTGACATTTTTTTAAACAACAAAAGCAGCAAATATATATAGTTTCCAATGTTTAAAAATGACATTTTCAGTTCAGAAACCAAAAGGGTTTGATTTGCAATGATATAAAAATGACCAATATTGCTATTTTTTGCTTGATAGCGATTAAATATTTACCATTTTTTCTAGATAATTCACCTCAGTTGACTGTGTTTTCTTGTGTTTAGACTGCAAATTGCAATTTTACCATTTTATATATTTATTTACAGAGAAAATATTAACAGATGTCAAGAGAGTTTCACAGTATTTGCTTTATCTCATGTTACAGATTGACAGCCTAATGTATGAATGAACAGGATCTGTGAATGACTAATTACAATGTGATACTTAATAAATCCTTCAGGCTTAAGTGTTTGTTTGCTTATCAGCAGGAATTCAACACTTGTCAAATTTGAAGAAACTTGGCTTTTGGTTCAAGGATGCTTAAGCAGAAGAGATGCAGATGTTTGGTAACATGAGGGTAAGAAACACAGACCTCTTGATTAGAAGTGGCTTCTTTACTCACTGTATCACTCCTCAGCCTCCAGTGAGCCCCAGAGAGTGGAAAGAATACAAAAAGTAACAACTTCACCTCCACTACCTGTTGGCAAGTAATAGGGGAGAAGGGCGAGAAGTAATTAGGGAGGCTGAGTTTGTAATTGCTCCAGGGAGAAGAATGACCCCCTCCAACATGAAATATTTAATGGATTATGCAAGCGTCCATCCCCCAGGGAAAGAGGACAGAGATGCCCTTTCATGCAGTATGCAACCTTTTAATTTGTAATTTGTCTTGTTTTACTGAGTGATCATGTCCTCAATCTATGAGGTGAGCTAATCTGAAAACACACGCACAGACATACAGCCTGAACGTCAGTGGTGAGTCATACACCGTCACATTTCTGTATATTTTTTTATAAAACAAAGAAAATCTTTGGGCTTGTGTTTCTATAAACTTACATAAAAGCATGTGCCAGAACAGTTTTTTGATTTTTTTTTCACAACATGGTTTCTAAGAAAAACAGAATGAGCAACATGGCTTTGTTGACATCTCTGCATGATTTATAAATAAGTGAACTGGGATGGGTGTTTTATTTACGCCCTTGTTCGTCATTTGTTCTGCGCCTATTGTTTTGAATTTTAATGCCTGACACCCACTGTGCTGTGTACTTAATAGCTCCCTCCAGCCTCAAGCTCTTTGTTTAAAAGCATATATAAAATTATTATTCATCTCAAAATGAATTCCTAAGTTCATTGTAACAAAATAATACTTTTGAAACACAATTTTGTGTAGGTATACTGAGAAGAAAAAAGAAATTTTCAGTGCTGTCTGTTTAAATGTGGAAATAAAGTGTTATTGTGCAAACAGGGCCCCTCTGTGCCTCACCATGCCCTTGAAGAGCTCATGCAGAAGCAAAGAGGACTGCCATAGAGTGGTCTAATCAGCCTGTGACAAATCAGCCTCTTCTGTAGCTTGTTTTTCATTTGGATAATGCAAGCCTCCTCTTCTAAGTGATAAAACAACCTCTGTGGAGTGGACTTTACACCACCAGATTAAATGTGATCACCTTGCCAGCATACCCTGGGAGATTGCCATGATTAACAGGCAAAAGAGAATAATGATAATCATATGCAGGATAATAGCCCATACCAAATGGCTGCATGATCTGTATATAAATCACAACCCATTTCTCACCCTAAAGGACGCGCTTATGCCTTTCGACGGGATTTAACTCAATAGCAATCAAATTTTTTTTAACCCTTGTGTGACCTAAATCATGTTATCCCTCTACCAGGTTATAATATACACTAAATGTCACAAAATCTGGGGCACCAAGTGTTAAATTTTTTTTTTTTTACATTATTTTTTTCAGCATCTTTTATTTGCCTTCAAAATCACTTGAAGGCCTGCAAACTAAAGCACACACAGCAAGGTTGACATCTCATGAATGTTACAATCAGGTTAATAACTCAGGGCAAATATAAGCTCAACTTCAAACAACACAATAATGACTCCATGAGAGCGGCTGAGTCAGAGAGTAAAATATTGTAAAATCACTTCATGAAACCCCCTTGCAATGGGTATAAAACTGTATAAACATTTAACAGTGTGTAAAAGCATGTGCATTTAAGTTTGTTTAAGTGTTTGTCTTCGTGCCCAACTCACAAGCTGGGTGTGGGAGACTGAAGAGTCTTGTTGGACATAAACCGTATAATTCTGGGTGTATATATCCCTTAATGAAGGCCTAATCACATCAGAAAAAGCTTATGGCACAACACCAGCACTTTATTTTTCCTTGTAAGCAGAGAGGGTTTTAGATATTTATGCAGGCTGTACATCTGCCCCAGAAACAGTGAAAACTGGCAGCATCCTATGAATTAAAGGCAGTTCATGCTCAGAGGAAAACAGTTAAATTAATTAGCAGCAACTCATTTTGTTATATATGTAATACTGGAAGAGTTAGTATCCAAGTAAGACCTCTGATAGGTTTTAGCATTACCCCCAACCCTCAGGGAAATCGACCCCAGAACTAATCCATATGAGGAGGGAAATGCATGATGAGAGAAAATGTAGAAACAGAGCACATTATTAGACAGAAAAAAACAGTAACACACGCAGCAATAGATAGAAATGGAGGTAATGGGAAAACAAGAGAGACTGAATCCTAACATTTAGTCTATAATGAGATTTCCTCTTGAGACTGAACGTGGACAAAGGAGAAGAAAATGCAAAACAAATATGAACAAATCCGCTACCAGAAAAAGAAGCACTGTCTCCTTTCTCTGTTCTTGGCATGGTCATCAGTATTCATCAGCAAAGATGGAGAACTCTAAATTGGAGGTTGGGGCTTCAGTATGTTGCTACTGCTATCTTGGTCTGTGCATGTGGCAAGCAAAAAAGAAGCTGCCAGGCAACTAATCACTTCTCCTGTTGATGTAGGAAAAAGTCATCCTCCATTTTTGGCACAATTACCAAGTGTGATGGAAAGGTCACACTCATCAGGTTATATCTTGTCCTTTGTGATGAAGCATGTGGGGTAAATACCAAAGAGGCAGTATCTCCATTGACTGAAGGTGAATACTAGGGTGAGTAAAAGGCAAAAACAGCTTCACAGTGCCAAACTGCGGGTGGGAAAAACTTTTTTAGCATCAAAGCCAATTTTAATTGCCTGGTGTGACACATGTAATAAGTTTGACTCTTGTTTTACATTGTAGGAGGGCAACTAGACGTAAGACAATAAAAATATACACCGACAAAAGTGGTTTTGTACATGTAACTGGGTTTAGAAACATACAGTATATAGTACATATACATAGTATTGTTCAGATATTGTGCAAGTAATTTAAATCACTAACAGATAGCACAAACAAAGAAACTCACATGGGTAACTAGAAGAAAAACAGCAATTTTCCTCTGTTAAAGCACAGGCTGTCATCTGGAGATATTTACTGAACAGATAATTAGTTTAAAATTGTTATTGCAGCCACATAGGTATTGAATTAATTACCATTATTATGACAGCAGACTTTTTTTTTTCCACAAAGCATTAAATTAGCTAAATATAAAACTAAGTTCATCCTAAAGATGTGATACTGAAAGAGACAGACCTTTCTGTTGTTCTTTATTTGAGCATAACAGATGCAACTTCAAACAAGACCTCACGCTTGAAAATGCTTTTATTAACTCTTGTAAAACCTCATAAACATATACAATCCCTATAGTCTATGTTGTTAATTTATGTACACATCAGTTAACAGACGCTTTAATGCTACAACAGTACATTAGATGCAACAACTATCGTATTTCATGAGTTATTAATCATGTCTACAGTTAATGGGAGAGGCTGGAAAACTGAGCAGTAATGGCAGCAAATGTGTATCCTGTTAAATTCCAAATATTAAATAACAAGTAAGGCCTCATGGAGAAGTTTAAAATGAATCACTAATGACTGACATTTTATTTGTTTACTTTTTTTGTCTGTCTTATTGTTTTTGCATTATGGCATGAATGAGGTCTTGTTAATTCATGAGGTCTTACATTAATTAATTAATTAGCATGATAATTCCTGTATGCTCACTGTGAAGTGTAACAAATTTAAACTAGAGTTTTTATTGTAATATAATTTCCACTTAACATAAGCAAAATGTATAATAATTTCTCAAACAAATACAAATCACAGATGAGACAAAAATAACCACAAATCTTTTTGTCCTCTCTAAAAACAAATGTTTTATTTATTATTATTACAGTAATAACATTACCTTAAAAGCACTTTGCTGCAGCAGAGTGCTACGCTGGGTGACTGTTTTCAAGTGTGTTCTAGTGCCTGGCATGTACTGTATTCACTAATTCATGCTCGTGGATGGGTATAATCTTATCTGAATTACACTATATGTAATAAAAGAGAACTTCAAAGCATCTTTATTAATTGTATGGCTTGAACTCTGGACTCCAGCGATTTCTGCTGAGTGGATAGAAAGACATCCCTTCCTTTGATCATTACAGCTTTTAGGGGAGGGGGGTGAGGTCATTTAGAAGCTGGATCCCTATGGGGAACTAAACGAGGGAATCATCAATTCAGACAGCATGACCAAATCCTTTTGCTCAAACACTGCTGATCAGACTTAATCACGGGATTGTTATGCTGTGAACCCATGAAGAGGTTTGGAATAAGCCCAGATCCGGATGAGAATGAGCCAGCTACAAGGAAAGATGAGCAGAACTTTGTTCCCTATAGGCACTGACTCCTCTAGTGGCTCTGTGAACAGAGACCTATAGACCTTAACCTACTCTGTGTACACATAGCAAATGCACAAATCATTAGAGTCAGTGGTTGCCCTAAGGTTGCAGAAGTGAGCTCATGAGTTGAAATCCTCGGGGGAGAAAAAGCAGATGAAAGTACCCAGCAATGGCTAATGGTATGACTTTTAGCACTTACACAGGAAAGCAAATATTTTGTAGACTTGAAATTTTACACAACTTTTGGATGAGAATTATCCACTGGATTATTAGACTGCTACAGAAAAATGACCACAAAGTTTTCATCCTTGTGCTAGTGTTTAAAACATAAATACTTAAAAAGCATACATAAAAATCTTTTTTTAAATGAACTTTAAAAAGTGCAGCCTGTCACACTTTAAATCAGCCCTCTGGTAGTGGGAGATTGGAAGTAGAAATAAGTGGAAATTAGTAGAAATAAACTAAAAAGTATTTGTTTGCTAAACTAAATGTGTGTATTTTTGTATTGCATCAAGCATAAAACACCAATGAATAGGGATTGTTTCTGTCTATAACTGTGCAATTCCCATCACCTACTAAAAGAGCTGAATTTGCACTATAAAAAGGTAAGGTTACATCCCAGCTGTTAACAGTGGTTAGCCCTAGTGTTGTAGTGGCTACAGGAAGGGGATACACTGAGATTAATTAAAAGACCAAAGTCCAAATATTTAATACTGAGCACGAGGTCATATAATGGTAGACAGCTGATGACACAAACAAGGCAGGCAAAAAAGCAATTTCTAGCCTCAATCCAAACACAAGAAAAACAAAGCCAGGGCTATACTAGAGCAAAGAACAAAAACTTGCTGAAAAAATATACCAAAGGTAAACAAGAAGCTTGTAAGCTTGACAACAGGAAGTTCAAAGACAATTTGGCAATCAAACAAAAAATCTGCAGTATAGCTATCAAGACTAGCCCCAAATCTTGTTTGATTATATGTTCAGAAACAATCAAGACAGGTTCAAATCATTCAAATACTGCATTACATCCAAACAAGGGGATACCATTACAATGATAAATGTAACTATTTATGTAGGCACATTTCTTAACATAAAAGTTTCTTAAAATATCTTATTCATTATTCAGTCATCGCAGCTAATGTTTCCCAATTTTGCCAAATGTTGACCAAAGTATTTCCAAATGGGGCTCCACTTGTTTTTGCTAGATAATAATATATAATATAACAATATATAATATAATAATAATATAACAAGTTAGATAATGTGTATTGGCCTAGTATTACAGCTAATTATTTTTTACATAAAAAAAGAAAAAAAAATGCTATAACTTGGGATTGTTTACCTTCAGTTGTTCAGTCAAATCCATCCACTTATATTCCCATGTTAAAGTAGGCTTAATCAGTTACCACTCATACCAGCAGTGTCTCTGAAGGCTACAGCTACACGACAGACCTGTTTTCACACAGTATGCATCGCATTACATACATCGCAGTACATACTACAATGTGACTAGTGCTGTGTTAACCCTCAGCACCTGCGGGTCTAACAACTTTACTAACTGAAATCCAACATTGTATTTTGTGCAATTTTGTTACAATCAAATCATTTTCACAATCAAATATTTTTTTTAATTTAATTACATTATATTATAGAAGATCTGTTAACAGCCCTAGTCTGCAGGGTATGTAATATTGATGTGAATAATTAGGTGTGGCAAAAAAACTGTCAGGAAACAGAACAAAGGACAGAAGTAGAACAGGGTGATTAAATGCAAACCAAAACAAGGCATGACAGAAAAAATTAAATTGAAACCCTGACAACTTTATTGCTATGAAAGTTAATATAAGCATCAGTGCATTTCAGATTGTTCATTGATCCAATGTTGGTAGAAAATCAATACAGGATATGCTACTGCATGTTATCATAGCACCAGAAAAATTGGGGATAGCCATCAATAATTTGGACTGCAGAAATTTGTGGAATGGTAAATGGACTGGTTCTTATATAGAACCTTTCTACTCTACCTGAGCACTCAAAGCATTTTATACAACATGCCTCATTCACCTATTCATACAAGCACTTTTTTTCCTCTATGCTTAAGTGCTTTCTATCTAACATCCACACTCCAAGGGACACATCAGAGAGCAACTTGGGGTTAGTATTTTGCCCAAGAATACTATTTATTTGCATATTTGGCAACATGCAGACTGTAGCAGCCAGGGATCAAACCACCAACCTTCCAATCAGTAGGTGACCTGCTCTACCTCCTGAGCAACAGCCACCCCATGCTATGATATTATGATACTATGAAAAAGAAAATAAAATAAAAAGCAGTCATTACAACATGACAACAACCTCCGCACCACCTGTGGTTTCACTAAATCACGGTTGGTGATAGCAATATTTTTTTATAATATTTATTGACTAAACCTGTGCTCAAATATAACATTTTGTGTAAAATTTTAGCAAATAAACATATATTGTAACCCCTCAGTTAAAATCAAGGTTGATGGTTAAATTATAGGACCAGCAGCTTGGAAGTTTTAAAGCGTTTCTCTCCCTCTCAGCAGCAGGATAAACTATTCAAACTGCACATACATTCAGAAATACGGCAAACGGCTGACATTAAGAACCAATAAAAGAAGCCGATGGCTGTGTTGGATTAGAAAGGGTAAGAACAGCTGTGGTATAGCTTAGTTTAAAGGGATAGCAAAACCTGAATTGGCAGTGACAGCACTGAAAATTGAGGATTGAAAGGCATTACAGGACTATCGAGATTATTGATGATACATTCCAAGTGCCTTTCCTATTGAGACCTTGCGCTCTTGTAGGGGAACACTTAATCAGAGATTTGCTCTCTTTAGCAAAATCCTAAAATCTACAAGCCTGTTCGTCACTGAGGGGATGACACTGAGCCTCTGGGAAAGCATACATGCACACACCAATACACACACCACCATACAAATATATAGGCATTGCCAAACACATTAATGAATACCAACAGTGGCATGAACCTGATTTTACAAAAGTCGCTATCAAACACTAAGTTGATGCCAGGAAGGGATTTTTAACCTAAAAATATAAATAGATAAATAAAGCAAAATAAAATCCCTTCCAAATGTTCCTAAACCAGAAAGAGCAGCTTGTCTCAATGCTCTCTGTAGGTAACTCAAATAAAACAAAACAAGGAACTACTACAGCCTGCCATGAGATTTACTGACATGGATAATGAATAGTGGGTTTAGAAGAAATAAATATTATTGGCTGTTGTGTTAAGGTCAACTCTTATCCTGGTTAAATGACCTTAATATCATTCATATCAAACTCAGAAAAGAATACCAGCATTTAAAACTATTTTACTGTAAGTACTTAATTCCACTTACGAAACAAGAGAAATGAAACAAATGTGTGGTCTCGAGAGATATTTAAAGCAAACTCTTCAAAATAAATGGAAAAGAAGACCAATGGGAGACAGCCTTTGATATATTGAAATGGAAAGACAGCACATAAACCCACACTAAAATGATACCATCACGAAAGATCCCTGGAGAACCCAGAATCCCAGCAGCCACAATCATACATCAACTTTAACTTTCAGGTTGATGTATTTTCTCGTCTTTGGGCTCAGAAGGGACTTTGGTCATTACTGCTGGCTCTCTTTCTTTTCCAAGAACCAGATTTAAACAGAATATTCCTGATACCACCTCTGTTTTATACACCAGCAAATCAAATGTGGGGTGAAGAGTATGTTTGTGTGGGCCAATGTGGGGCACTTTGTTACTTTATGTTTATATAACTAATTTTAAAAGAAAGAAAGAAAGAAAGAAAGAAAGAAAGAAAGAAAGAAAGAAAGAAAGAAAAATGGCAATTACCATGTGAGAGAAAACATATATTTTATTTAAATCCAACTTGCCCAACCTCCGTGCTCAGTAAATACAATAATCATAAAAGAAAGATTCCATTTGTTATTCTGGTTTAATGTGAGACCAGTCAGTGACCCCCTGGCAAGTTCTGATCACAAGGAAAACTTGTAACTGTATTCTCCAACCAGTTAGTGAGAGGTTGCTGGGCTTTGCTGGCTGAAATCATTTGCAAAGAGGGTGCTGCACCAAAAACCTCCTTGTGATTGCTTTGGTCTCTTGCAGATTGGCGTGCCGTGGTTTGTATGAAAGATGCCAACTTATCTGCAAACACTTGCCATTTACTCTCTGAGCTGTAGTAGAAGTTGAAAAAGTGTGATGCAAACCTTGTATCATGAGTATCAGTAAACATGCATCCATAGATCGGCACATCTCATTTTGAGCCATGTTTCCCTACATGAGCTGTGTCACTTCATTTCATATCTCCCCCAAGCATGATTTAAAAATGGACAAAAAAGGCAATGGCAAAGGCAAAGGAAAAACAAAACAAAACAAAAAAGAAAACTCTTCCACCAGTTTTACCCAGTTAAAACTTGTTTCAAGTCTTTATTGTTGCGCCACTTCCTTATCTTTCGGGTATTTTTCATCATATTCTGCCAAAATCTGTCTGTGACTTTATGGTGACTCACTATTTTCCCGTTGGGAGTAGCGTAGGCAGCAAAAGATGGTGACAGGTTAACCTACACTTGACCCATGATGACAGCCTTCCCTTCTTTCTTCACAGCCGTTGGATAAAGCCAGACTTTAGAACAGTGTCTGTCCTGCAGTGTTAACTTTCAAAAAGTTTAGCCAATTGAACTGTGGGACATTGTCTCAGTATGTGGGAACGGGTATGGATAAAAATGTTCTGCAGGCCACACATAAAGCATAATACTTGTACACCTTAACAGAGAATCATATTAGGCTTTTGTGAAAGGAGAGCTCCTAAATTGAAGGGACACTGCTCAGTATTTTGACTGAATATTAGTATTAAAAGTAATGTTCCAAATGTCTCCCACAAGAGACTGATTTTATTATGTGATTATTGGGTTATTGAGAGGGAGAGAATCATTGCTTTCATGACAGACACTTTCAAAGCCACCTTCAGGTTCCTGCGTGTGCATTTATTTTCATATGGCCAGTACTTCTGTTATCATGTATCTTGGTCTGATTTTCACTTATCAACAGGTGGACAGAGTGAAATTGTTTTCTCAAGTAGGGAGCAGTTGCCATATCAACCAATGCATTGGATCAAGGCATTAGATTACACTGTCCAAAAGCAATCTGAAAGAAAAAAGAAGAAAAGCCCATAACAACAATAAAGAATAGTTTTATCTTGACATCTTGTTATGGGATTTTTGATGGAATACAATTCAACACATGACATGCCAATGCAGGAACAGCATACAAGCTAGTTTGTTGTGCATTCACACATACATCATTTATATATGCACACACACACACACACACACACACACACACACACACACACACAC
>VUQS01039832.1:0-19375 GCA_015108495.1 Heterochromis multidens | reverse complement strand
CCGTGCCTCATGTATTGTGTTCTAGTTTGCTTCCTCTGTCCCGTTATACTCTGAGTTGATTCACCTGTGTTCCCTAGTGTTCTCAATCTCCCTGATTCCCTTGTGTGTATTTAAGCCCTGAGTTTTCCTGTGTTCTTTGTTCCGTTGTCGTCATTCCTCCCCAGACTGTGTGCGTTCATGTTTCCTGGTGCTTCCGTGTCTCCTAGTGTTCCCTAGCTTTTCCTGTGTTTATTTGCATTCCTTAGTTCCTCGTTTTGCCTGCCCCGTCAGGCGTTTATGTTGTATTTTGGTTTCAGTGGTTCAGCGAATAAAGCTGCTTTTGAGTTTCCCCTGTTGTCTCCGGAGTCCTGCATTTGGGTCCTCACCCCGCACACACAGCCTTTCTGACAGTTTAGCTTTATCTATATTTTTATATTGCTATTTAGTGTTCATCTATACTGTTAGATAACAATTTAACTGCTGGCCATATTTTTTGTTAAATCATTTAAAGCTCTTTAACTAGCTACTGTTTTTCAACTGTGGATATGGAAAATTTTAAGATTCTGATCTTTTCTGTGTTAAGTTGATGAATAGAAGGCGCCATAGCATCATGTTTTGACTTTATATAATCTTTTAATACAAGATAAACTCAACTGTACAAGTTATTGTTTGGTCTGACTGTGTTTATTCTGTGACCATGGTGGGTAGATAACATGTTTCTATCAATGATTCTATGCTTGTTATTCGTCTTTGTCAAAAGACATGCAGACTGCTGTTGCACTCTGTATTATTGTTTGGCCCCTTTGCAAAGGCAAATTAAAATCTTACAAAGACAACCTGTTTGTGTAGATCAATTTATTTCAGATTTCCATAAAGCAACTGTTTATATATAGCTAAAAAGTGTTTTAGTTAGCTTATAATTTTAACTGTTAATCATACTTTTAGTGAGCTGTTTCAACCATTTAACAACTTTAAATGGTTTTAATAACATTAATTTAAATAAACATTACTTATCTATAGACAGGGTGTAAATTGGAAAAAAAACATATATATATACTTCGAAGCCTGTTCAGCGGTTAATTTAATGTTTATAGAATAATTCTGAACTTCAGCTAAACAAGTTCAAATCTTAATCAAATAACCACAGCATTTACAAGAATACTGGATTTTTTTTTTTTTAAATTAGATTAATATGAATAACATTCTCAGTCTCATGCTTTCCTCTTGAGACACAGGTGATCCAATTAAACATAACAATACAAACTTAACATGCCAGAATTAAACCCCTCCACTTAGTGCTATTTGGCCAGCTGTGCCACTTCAGTATTTAAGATGAAATAATCTTTGGATAATTGGATTTAAGGTCAACAACCGGTGTGTCCTGAGTCAACCCATGGGGTTTCCACCTGTTAGGTTATACTCCAAACACCTTATCTGGCTTCTCGAGACTCTACTTTGAACCCCTCCCGGATGACCAAGCTCCTCACTTTATCTCTAAGGTTGAGCCCAGGCACCCTATGGAGGAAGCTCTTTTCTGCTGCTTGTGTCTGTGATCTTATTCTTCCTACCTCTACTCGCAGCTCTTGGCCATAGCTGAGGGTAGAAACATAGATCGACCAGTAAATCAACAGCTTCGACTTCACACTTAGCTCTCTTTACAACATCCACTCATTTCTCACTTGTGAACAACCGAAAATACTTGAATTGATTGGTGTAAATTGTAATGGTACATAGACTGGTATTGATGCATTGCTTTTTAGTGTTACTGACCATTCAAAGCACTTTAAAACACAATTTTTACACACCTTCATACTACACTTTATTCTATGCACTTTAAATTGTTTATTTATCACAAATACACACTCACCGTAAGGTGCATTGGGGCCATTTGTGATATAGTATCTTACCCAAGAACATTTCAACATGCAGACAAGAGGAGATAGGCATCAAACCACTGACCAACTCTACTTTCTGAGCCAAAGTACCCCAGTCAGGCTTTGGCTACACAGACCAAAACACAGTGGCAGATCAGATAATTATTGGTTTTGGTCTTCTTTTTTTTTGACAATCAGAAAAGTATTGATTTCACCAAACTTATCCTTTATTCAGATATGCACTGAAACATAATCTTCCTGCTTGAAACTACAGCAAAAATGAAAATGTTACACAGGTGCAGCGACAACCTCTAACAGCACAACAGCAGCAGCAGCACATCAACCAAGATGTTTATAGTCTTGGCATAGAGTCTTGTCCAGGAGTTTTAATGGGGTGCTTCAGTTTATTGCAGTGTCATGTTGACTACCTGATCACCATGGTAACTCTGTGACCTGCTGGTCATCAGCTTCCTCCTGGGTTTTTAAAGCAGCCTATTCACAGTCTATTTACAGCTAATTTAGGTGGTATCCTGCTTTCAATAGGTCTATCAGCCTTCTTTGTCCTTTCCAACTCAGATGGGCTCCTCTTGTCCCTTTTCTGGCTGAACTCACGACAAGTTGATTAAACACAGAAGTGAATTGCAATAGAGGAGAGGAGAACTGGATGATAGGAATAACAAGGTGAGTGAGGGCAGGAAGAATTGCAGTATTAGAAAATAAGAAGGATAACAAATGTTGGTTTAGGAGAAGAGACGAAAGTTAAGGATGAGGCCATTATTCTCTGAATTCTTGGCACACATTAGCACCTCACTGTTGATTGACTTTGATGTGATTCAATATCAGATGCCTATTAAAAAAAGAGCAATAAACAGCTTTAAAAATCCATTCCAATCTGTTATTTTGATAAGACTAAAAACAACATTTTATCTTATTTCACACTCACTGGCCACTTTGTTAGGTACACCTGTTCAACTGCTCATTAAAGCAAATATCAAATCAGCCAATCACATGGCAGCAACTCAATCAATTTAAGCCTGTAGACACGGTCAAGACGACCTGCTGAAGTTCAAACTGAGCATCAAAATGGGGAAGACAGGCGATTTCAATGACTTTGAACGAGGCATGGTTGTTGGTATATCAACAGAAATATTGCACTTGAAGAAAGTAGATAGATAATTACCATTATTGTACAATATACACACGTGATTGCACAAAAAGTTTGTGGTGCTTTTGAACTGTCCAAGTATTTCCTTTGTAATTTTTGAATAGAAATAATGATATTTGGCCCCAGGATATTGATAATGCTACTAAGGCAGAAGCACAATGATATATTTCTGTCTTTATATTTTGTCTAGTGTAACTACACTACTGTTACAGCTTACAAATATAAGCAACAAAAAGTCATGGTTATTTTACAAAGAGTGTTTGATGCAAGAGAAAAAAAAACTTTCCCTATTAAAAATACAAAGAGGATCTGAGTGCTCACCTGGCTTGCTGAGAAGCACAGCCAAGTACTCTCTGTAGTAGGAGCCGACGTACAGGAGCAGAGCGGGACTCTGACTGGTCCTGAAGCTCAGGGACACATTTTCTGCTTTTAGGGTCATATCAGAGTAGATGGAAGAGGGGAAGGAGCTGCTGCTGGTGCTCCTGTTCAGCTCGTTCACCATCTGCTCCTTGAAGGCATAGCTGACTGATGTTTCTGACTTGAAGGTGACTGAAACCTCTGCAGGGAGGAAGTCAACAAGTTTTATTACAAACACAAGTTACAGCAGTAGTAGTAGATGTGACAGACATTATATTTTGAATATGTAGAGGATGAATTTACAAATTTAGCTATGAAAAAATTTTACTTGAGTAAAGAAAAGTTTAGCTAACAGTTGTTCTTCCTCACATCAAGTATTTCTTTGCGTAATGTGTATTTTACCTGATAAATAAGCCCCAGAAACATTTTATTCTAATCACTCGACATTTTACTGTACCACATCATTTTGCAGATACTGTATGGTAGTATGATTTGCATGATTTTAAACAATATGTCTTCACACTGACAACTAATCTCGCAAGAGACAATATCAATGATTTATATATTTAAATGTGCTGCGCCTCTGTTTCATTGACAACATCTAATTAGTGAGCTGGTGAAAAGGCAGCCACAGGAAAGCAGCTGACAGGTGAAAAAAAAACAACACAAAATCTGGCTCTCTAATTATAACACAGTCAGATGTCAGAGTTATGATTTCCACTGTAGATAAACCTGCACAGTTCCAACAAGCAACACAGCTGGGATTGTTAATAACCGAATACACTTGAGGCTGCGTTTCTGTGCTGATGTGATGACTGAATATTTCTCTGGTAATTTAAATAACAAGAAGTATGGGTACGTAGTAGTGTTTTGACAGAATCTCTCCATCAGGATGCCCAGCAGGGGTTTCTTTACTGACAGTTTTCAGAAAATGAGACATTTGTCAGAAATGCTCAGTTGAAAATCTGCACACAGCTTCTGGTTTCCATTCTAATATCATCTTCTTTTGGCTCCCTTTAGGGGTCAACATAACTGATCTTCCTGTTATGCCAGTTAACTGCATGCCCTCTCTCATCACATCCATAAACCTCCTCTTTGGCTTTTCTCTTTTCCTCCTGCTTGGGCTGGCGTTAAACCTGCCATTAGGGTTGCACAAGCGTCTGCATTCTTGGTGCCAATACCAAGCCAAAATTAATGTGAAGCATTGTGTCATCTGGTGTAAACTCTAAGCCAAATCAAATATACATGCATGCAGCAGTGTTGGTCAACAGTGTGCTGGTGGAAACCATGCTTTTGATCCTTTTCCATCATAGTTTAAACAGAATTTACTGCAGACTTTAAACCTTAGTGTTTCCTTTCAGAATGAAAACACAAGTGATGGTACACCAAGTCTCAGTCACACTAAAGTAAAAATAGAACAGCAACCTGCTAACGACTAGGCAAAATTGGTGGCTGCCAGATGATTGCATTGATTTCAGAAAAGGAAGCTGAGCAGCTTCTATCTTGTATCTTCTATCTGTGTTGTTCATGTATGTGTTTTATTTTTTTATTTGTTTTTTTCTCTTGGTGTCAAGCACTTTGTGACCTTGTCTGTGAAACGTGCTTTATAAATAAACTTTACTTACTTGAATTTTTTTTACATTCGCCGACTGATTGCAAGTTGTTGTATATGGTTGTTCAGAAGTTGGGTGTGCAACACCCTCAGCCTCTGGGCGACCACTTTTGATTGCAAGGTGATCACCTGGTAGGAGGCAAGTTACCTCCTATCGCTGTCCAACTCAGACTGATTGCAGTCACTCTCAGACGGATTGGTAAAGGTTTGCAAATAATTCCCATCTAATTTACAAACACAGACAGATGTGCCAACATAGGGGACTAGATTCAACTGAATAGATGTATTCTGGTTACATTCCTACATAATAGGAATATAACCGGCTCCCAGGTTTCCGAGTGCCTTTGTTAGTTTGCAGTTAAATGGCCATCCTGCAGCAACTACGTCACTATTTGTTGACAAATTTCTGAATTTCTGTTTTAGATCTCTGAGGTAGAGGGCAACAGATTTGCAGTTTTCTCTGATTTATCACAATTAATCACAAACGTTAATCACAGATTGCATGTGATTGCCGACTTGACCCCATTCAATCACAAACAGTTAGCAGACCATCTTATTGCCATTTTATCGGTGTCTTGACGCACCAAGGTCACTTTGAAGATGGCAGCTGACTATTTATCTTCAAAACTACTATTTCAAAGGCAACAAGAGGGAAAGTTCATTGCACAGGGTCACAGTAATTTTGGTCGCGCTTCGGTCTCCAACCACTGTTTTCCCTAGTGTGATTGTAGCATAAAGTTCAAAATGAATTAGAAAGATTTTAACAACATGTACATCTACATGTACAAACCAAAACTGACTATCAGCTAACTACAGATATTATGACAATTAAGACTATAATTTGCTTCAATATACACAGTATATGTCCACAAGTACTATGTATGTTCTATTTATAGACCACTTTCAGGTGCTGCACTGTAACACATATTAAGGTGGCCGTATTGAAGGCCAGCAGCTACAGTTACTCAAAAGATGCTGACTGGGTTTTTTTTTTTTTTAAAAACTTCAAAAGATGCAAACACTTGATGCACATTAGAGGAGGTTGTGTGCAGATTAAGTCAGCCCATTATTTTTCTCATTATGGTATGCAGACAGTTTACTGACGCACACCTTCAAAAATTTGAAATAAAAAACAAAACAAACAAACAAGTAAAAAAGAGAGCAAATTTTGGAAATTTGCTCTCTGGCTTTAAATTTGGGAAATTTGAAGGCCCGCCAGATGACACAACAAATAGCAAGCTATGGTACTGTATAGCAGCAACATTTAGATAAAAATAATATGATGAATAAAAAGAATGCAAGAACCAGAACTGCACTATTGCTGAACTGACCTAAAGCTACTTATTATCACAACCTATATTGTAATAACAAGCAGCGTTAAGTAGCTTTAGCCTAAAATATTAAGGTAAGTTTCTGTTTGACATGCATATTTGAGCTTGAAGACCAGGTCTTTGTACCTTTGTTGCAGAAAGGTCCAGTGTAAGCAGATGAGCTGCAGTCACAGGAGAAGCTGGTGGGTCTCTCCACACAGCGACCATGGTTCTGGCAAAGTGAGCCGTAGCTGCTGCAGTGACCTGGACATCCTGCCTGAACCCCAGGAGTGATCTTTGCTCTCTCCTCCAGGTCCAGAGTGATGCCATTCAGCTGCAGAGAGCGGATGCAACCTCGAAAGCCCTTCTGTCTGGAAGCTGTGCCTCCTGAGAAAAACACAGGGAAAAAAAAAATCAGCATGTACTGTAACAAATTTTGTCTGTTCTCTTTTTCTCTACTTATGTTTCTGTAGAAGCCACTAAAATGAATGCAACTCCAGATAATATAATCCCAGCGATATTTAAACATTTAACAGCATCCCGGAGAACAAGTTAAAATTGCAGTTTTTGTCCAAAACACAAAATGTATTATACAATATTATACATATTAAACATAATATATTGACATACATCATAGAAAAGTAGCAAATCCTCACATTTGAGAAACAGTAACTATAAAAATATCTAGCAAATATTATTGTTCTACATGGAGAGATGTGTTGTTTTTAAAGGTTGGTGCATCTACTGCCAAAACACCTTTTCTAACTGTGGCAATTTTCAGCCACCTGATCTTATGTTCCCTAGGGTTTACCTGATGAATTGGTGAAAAAGATTTTAAACATTTTCATATTTGGAACACTATCAAAGTCACAAATGTAACTGAATCTGTAGTTTAACAAGTTTCTACTTCATATTTATCATGAACAGTAAACACAGTGAAGACTACCTGCAGGACAATGAAACTTAGGAGGAGACAGATTTGAAATGTTTGCAGTGCTTTACCCTCAAGCTGTAATTTATCTTAATCAAAAACACTGCACTTGTGATTTTTTCTATGGTTTATGTATCCTTACTGTACAGACATGTAGGAATGACAATCTGTGTTATCAAATTCTTGAGTGAAACTGACTGATCTGGTTCTATTATTAATGGCCAAACATACTCTGCACCTCCAAGAAAAAAGACTTGTCACCAGTTTCACACTGAATTTTTAAAATGAAGCACAATGAAACCCAAACTGGCAGGTGAAAAATTCAAGAAATTGACATTTCACTGGCTGTGGCTCTGCTCGCCCAGCATCATGCTGATTGTTGTTATCTAGAAAGTTAGCAAGCTGTCAATCGCTCTGACAGTCTGCTTGTCCTGTCTGGTTGGCTGACAGTGACAGGAAAATATTTTTTTTCCTTCCAGGGCAGAATTTAAACTGAAAAAGTTATTGTTTTCTAAGTTCTCGCATCACAACCTCCAGCTGTCCTCAGAGTTCACGCTCTGCAACATTATAATTGTCTCAGACTGCCAAACTGGCAATCTCAAGACTGTTATGATGAGATAAACAGTTTCCCATAGCTGCGGAGCTGATGAGGTTCATATCAGGGCCAAGAGTTTCATCAGGACCTGTCAGGAAATGACTACCTTAACTAATGGACTGAGTTCAAATGCTCTACCAAGGTTACTGCAAGGAAACTGACCACTAAAAATGTGACTTTTTCTGCACATCTCCAGGATATTTCTATCACTTTGTGGGGATTTCCTCTTAGTCTATTAAGCTTAAATCGAAGTAAGGTTTAGAAACAAGGATCACCATACTGTGAACTTGTTTAAATCTGTCAGCTTCAACATGGATCAATAATCACACACTGCAATATGTTCTTTGTACAGTATGAGCTAGGATGGGAAGTGTGGAGTCATGTGGAAGATTTAGATTCTGTGACAAGAATGTAAAACCACCAACCTCCCAGGGGGTCAATGAAAATGTATCCTATGAGCACAGAGACATTTTGTATGTATTGTAAGAAAAAGAGGGATACAGTGGGAAAAAGAAAGAGAGAGAGAGCAGAAAACAGAGACAGTATATTGTAGAGGGTTTAAGGAATAAAAGGAGAAAACATGTGACAGCTTCAACAACAAACCTGGGCTGAAATTAAAGCAATGTTATTGAAACTGCTGTTCATAACTGTATGAGAAAGAAACTGAATATCGTATCGTTTTTGCTGGGATCTTTAAAAGAAAGCAGCTTTGAATTGCACACCTATAAATAACTGGCTGTTCAGCTGCAGGTGGATGTGCCCATCAGCAGGCGCCTCCTGCGTGACAGCAGGAAGCTCGTCGAGGCGAAGCGACGCCTCTTTAACGTTGCGCTCAGCTTGAATGTGATGCCACCTGTTGTCATTCAGTGGGAATTCAGCTTTCACCGAAACTTCCAATGGACCATTACCCACGTCAAAGGAGAAGAGAACCTCATTGGAGGCTGCATAGGAGAAGAAAAGAAAAGAAGAAAAGAAAAATAAGACTTCAGAAAATTTAAGAAGCCCCCTTTTGTGTCTCCTGAGCCTTCCTGCAGCCTGTTTTATACTTGTTGCCTTGCTGTTGGCCAGTATTCACACACAAAGATGTGCTCAGGTAGTGATACAGTGGCTGACTTGCATGATTAAACTGATTTAGCTTTTGTTTGTCTAACCTGTAATTAAAGGTGGGTGACAAATTAAAGAGGGAAAAAAAGGATCCTATTAATGAATTGAGCCATTACATGCCAACAGAAGACCTTTGCTGCACCTTGGTATTGATTCTCTGGAGAAACTCAAATAGGTTTTCAGCTGGGTTGAGATCTGTGGACTGCGAAGACCACAGGATATGATTCAAATAATTTTCTAACATCATATGGATGGGAGCATTTTTATCTTGGAGGAGACCACTTTCTTCAGTGGCAATTCTAGAGTCTGTTCAGGCCCTAGGCAGCAATTCATGGGGGGCTTCTCCAACCAGCGTTCATCATCATTATGTTATAAATATTTTGACACCAACAAAAAAATTGTGAATGTTTGTTAGAGGCCTTGGCTTGTGCAAATGTCCTCCAGGCCCAAAGACTATACTCAATAAGCAACCAGAGTGAGTTGAGTCAGGTGGGGCCAGGTCAAGTCAGGTCTCTCCTACTGTCACTGCAAACTTTGCACATTGCCACTGCTGTAGCTTAAAGTTTGCCAGCCCTCAGGGGCCCCACACTGGCTTGGGGCCCAAAGCAGTTTCCTGCCTTGCCTGGTGGTAAGCGGCACCTCTAACTCTGTTTAAGGTAAGTTAAAGGTGATCAACGCAAAGCCACTTTGTATTGATTTGCAGTAACCTTTTACTCTCAGGAGACAGGTGGACACAAACCATGCAAGCAAAATACCATTCACAGCATAGCAGAGCCACTGCATCCCCTCAGTGTGGGATCAGAAGTTCAGCTTTTTCCTTTAATGTGTCACTTGTTTGTCATATTTATTTATTTTTCCACAGAAAGAAGAAAGACAGGACACAGAGTACAATTTGCATAGCTGAATCTGATCACATTACTCTGTTTGCATGTCAGAAATTATTACCAGTAGAGCACACTCCTTTGTTTTGAACACACCAAACTACAAAGGATCTTTAATCTTGCTAAACTCTCTCGTCTTCCCCTTTTACTTGTCACCAGGCTCGCTCTGAAGTCCTCATTCTATGTAAGAGGCAGCTGACACATGAGCACCACTGGAACTTTGACGAGAAAAAACATTTTCAGACTGAAGTAATGTATCACCTAAGTGATGCAAACACAGGCTGACAACAAGCAGCTCGTAAGCATGTCACATAAAATTGCTGACAACTTAGGAAGACAAAAATGATGTACTGTAGTTGTGACAATCAGCGACAAAGTTAAAACACTACTTGAGTTTGTTTTCACAGAAACCAGCTAATCCAAAGCCATTGATGTAGAGTCAATGTATCACCCTGATTTCTTATAACCCACAGTCAATTTATTGCTGGATTTTTGGAGAGAAGTTCATTTTACTACTTGGTGACATGTTATTTCAGTCTGGTACAAGCAATTCATGGTGTTCACAGAAGTAGAAAATACGTATAAGCCAATTTCAGCAGACAGTACACTGGCTTCATGCTCATTAATCTAATTCCATTTTTGGAAAAAAAAAAGGCTTCCTGTGTGTATAGATGTTAAGTTTTACAAAGTTTATTAAATTGAACCTGACACATGTGGACTGGGTGACATGCTGTAAATGTGTGGCATTTTTAAATTCTTTTCAGACTTTGCTTTTAAGGAAATTCAGGCAGAAGTTCAAAGTAGGAAAGGAGATATTTCTAAAAAACAAAAGCAAAACAAAAATATCCAGTTTTTAGTTATTTGTAGAGTCTGTGTTCTTTTCTCTTCTTTTCCTCACTTCTGATTTCCCACACTACATCATCCCTCTGGCCAAAAAATCTTCTTGTGTGCAGTTTTTATGAGCCAATCAGTCTCCAGTCCCTTTTCTGGATTTTCAGAGAGTAGTATTTCAAATCTCTATCTGTTCAATCCTAACTCTGCTTCTTCCTGTTTTATACCTTCATTCAGGACAGGCTCTGCTATGTTGCTTCATTGCTGTCATCTTTTTATTACTCAAGCTCTAATTAATGTTCTTAATTAGATTAAAATTATATATCCTTATTGAAATATACTGTATACTGTATGTTGAACTGAGTTACTGACTGGGTTCTTGAAGGGAAATAAGCTGTAGAAGAGTTTTTCTGTTTGATCAGTGTGACATGATACTAGAGTTCACTGTCTTTGCATGTTGATCAGTCTGAAAGAACAAAATTAAACTAAAATACTACATATAGGTAAAGAAAGAAAGAGTACCTGCACACTGCAGATGCTGTCTTATTTTTTACAGTGCAAAGGTTGTAGCTTTACAGTGAAATACTGAAATATAAAATGCCAGCACTGGATCAAGTGTCAGAGCTGATGGCTAGCTGCAGTCTTAAACCTACATAGTTACATGTACTTCTTTTTATGGTAAGACCAGCTACAATGCTAGATTAGTTTTCTTTTGCAATCACACGAAATGATGCACTTCATCAAGAGAGGTTTTCAAAGAGGACAGCAACAACAACACAAACTTCAGTGTTTGAAATGAAGCAATTCAGTCAAGCTCAGCTGCAATAGTAAAATGGTAGATAGGCTTGCATTTATACAGCTCCTTTGTAGTTTTACTGACCGCTCAAAGCACTTTTTACACTACAAGGCAATTCAAACATACATTCATACAGCACTTTATTCTGTAAACTTTATCTGCAACACTACACACATGATCGATACACTGGGGGTTCAATACTTTGCCTGAGGATAGTTCGACCAGGAGACCCATAATCAAACCACTGACTTTCTGATTACTGGACAACCTGCTCTACCTCCTGATCTATAGCTGCAGATCTCAGTGCAAGTTAACATCAACCGAAAATTAGATGATACTCTGTCACATATAGACCATGCCAGAATCTCTTTTTCATGCTATGCCAGACTTGATCAATATTATATTTGTTATTATGATGTCTGCCCTGCAGGGACCTCCCTGTCTTTCCATGTCCATACATGGAAGGTGCGATGCTGGCCACCAAATATAAATTACTGCAGATGGGTCAAATGTTTCTTTGACATAGTAGTTCGGGTCAGTACTGCTATGAAGTGTTTTAAGACCAGTACGGCAGAGTGATAGAGAGAGCTACACGCTCTGGTGGTTATAAAAGAAATACACTGCACTGGGTTGCAACAACAATATCAAAAACAACAATTCTGTGATTTCCCAGAGGAGGAGAAATAAATGGCAGTGCTGTTGTAAAGTATTTCCTTTGAAGGGTTGAGGGACACCATCACCTCCGGCTGAGTTAAAGCCACATGAAACTTTAACTCTAAGGATGATCCTTCCTGCTCAGTTTGTACTCACATCTAAGTGAAGTCTAGATTAGACATCTCACCAGAGAGGTTTTACTCACAACTGAGTTCAATCCGAATGAAGTCTTTGATGCCCAGGTTTTCCAGGAAGACACCAGATGATGAAGTGGTTTTAAACAGGAAGGAGATGTCTGCACTCAGCTCTCCATGTAATGTAGGGAAGTGGAGGTACGATGTCTCCTTGTCAAAAAATGCAGCATTCCAGACGTGTTCTGCAAAATGCATGAAAGAATATTAAACTTGAAGCAGGGCTCAGGAACGAGTTTACAATTCTGACACGACACACGGGCATCATTTCACAAATATGTACAAAGTGACTTTGGGGCTCTGAATTCAACTTACTGTCTCCATGGCAATGGAGAGGTCCCACCTTGTAGGCACTTTCGGAGCCAGGCCTCTGGATATCACCCAGCACTAGATTTCTAACAGGGAGTGTCTCCTTGTGGGTCAACAGGCCTGAGTCACTGGTCCTAGAAAACAGCAAAATGATGAATGGGGACAGGAGGAAAAAAAGAAGAAGCAGAATTTAAAAAAAAGAAACCACAATCTAGAGGGGGGAAGACAAAGCATAAGCTGAAAATTATTTATCATTATAATCAGTATCACAGGAAGAAAAAAAACAAAGAAAAGAATTTATCACCATGATTTCCACCCTCCAAAAAAGTGAAACAGAGATTAAAGAAATCAATCATAATGAACTGAGATAAAGCTCACGCTCACACATACAGTCAATCTTACAAAAATAAATGTATCAGATATGTATTAGATATTAAAAAAATTTTTACTTTTGCACAGTACACATTGCTGGTCATTCTTTCAGTGAACGATAAACTTTTAGGAATAGCGTTTGCAGTGTTTCTTGCTCTTGTGAGAGGAAATGTGTGTTCTAAGGTACATACATACATACACTGCATGTGATTCACTGTAAAGGATAACACATCTTGTTGATTTGTGCTATTGACAATGCAGCTACCACGCCTACTTGCTGCAGAAACTAATTTACAAACAGTATACCAATTTCAAGCATCTGGCCAGCATCTTGGTGAATTTGTGCAGGTGATTGATGATAACAAGAAATCAAAGTATAAAAATCTTATAGAGCTGTAAAGTGTTTTGAGTTGCCCTGCTTTATGAAATATCATTTAGGTTTCAGTAGTATACTATACTAGCTTATTTTAATCTGTGTGAATGGACCTGTGACCTTACCCAATAAAGTCTAAACTTCCATTTAGTAGCTTATAAATACAGTAAGGCTATGAGCTATTTTTATAGCTGACGTCACATTGTTGTCTTTTTGATATGAGTGAATACAGTACCATTCATTCCTGTCAGCATCACAGTTGCAGTGATATTTGGAGTCCACACAGTTATCCTGCAGACTGCAGGCACACTGCTGGCTGCCTGGTGGAGCTCCGCCCCAGTGAGTGTGCATTTGTCCTACTCCTGGGCCTCCTACCCACCAGCTGAGTGGAGAGCCCTCTGAAACACACAGATACATCACTTATATCAAGTGACTGATGCTCTGAAAGAATCTGAACAAGCAGACAGACCTTCAGGTTACACTCACCACCCCCAACACAGCCTGAGATTCACATTTGAATATGTGAACTTGAGATAAATAAATATAAATGTTTTTGCTAATGAAGAAGGAGGCATGGGTAGATGATCTGCAGATATGCAGCAGTTAGGCCAAAGCAGGACTGATGTAGTGAGCACAAAGCAAGACAAAGAGGCCCACTGTAAAGCTTTGCATCCCCAGAAGGGAGCTGAATTTCCATACAAATTTCCAAAAAGGACACATAATAAGAAAAAGACATGGCTAAACTGAATGAGTTTATACTACATAGCATCTATAAGGCAGTAAATTAAATCAGAGGTCTTACTTTTCATAATTGCTAGCTGTAAAGGGTAAAACTTTATTTACACTTCAACTGTGGGTCATAAAACAGACATTCTGTTGATAATATCTTTAATCATAAATACAGAAACCTGTTATCATGCACAGTGTTACACAACATACACTATGCAAGAGTCGTAACTGTTGTTTTTATGAACCCATGTTTGCCTCCATGCAACCTCCACATCTTACTTAAATTTCCTGTTTCAACTTGAACACACTGCATCACAACAATATTTAAATGTGGCGTTAAAGAGCATCCATGATCTTTACCTGGTGAGGTGAGTAGGCGTGACTTCCTGCAGTGGTAAGCAAGTTCCTGTTCACAGTGCTCTGATAGGCTTATGATTGCCGCTAGCTGCTCCTCATCAGACGCATATTCAAAATGAGCTGTATGTTTCATTTCTGGTGATGGCTGGACTCTTGTCAAGTCTGTGTTGTTGTGCTCGATCACCATCCATGTCTTGTCCTCTGGTGCAGCGAAAGAAGAAGAATAAGGGAAAGCATGCATTTTTAATTTTTAATTTTCAGTTGTGTCTGTATTTGTATGTTTTATTCTGCAGGACTGACAGATAGAGATAGAGGCAGGATGAAAGGGAGAAAGTGGACACCAGGCATGTTGATGTGTGTGTGTTTTGATGTGTGTGTCAGCTACCTGTCATGTTGCAGTATAACAGCTGTGGCTTGATGGGTCCGCTGCTGTCCACATCAATGTAATAATACCCCGAAATGTTGCCTTTGTGTTTGTAAGCCTCACAGGACTGCTCGTATATTGCTGAGGAGAGAGAGGGAGGGATTATCATCATCATCACTGCAGCCATTTAAGTTTATGATGTCTTTACTTTTTTGCCTATGCAACTGCACTGCAGTTGGTCATTTAGTTTCTCTTTCAACATCTGGTCTTGTTCAGCATATTGCAGGTAACTTAAGATTTTTTTTGTTCTTTTACAGTGTAACTGCAGAGAGATTAACTGTCCTCCACTCGATTTTCCCTTAATAGATACACTATTATCTTTGAGTTTTATGAAATGTGAGTGCGTACATTATCGTTACTGTTAGCTTTATACACTCACTGGTCACTTTATTATGTACACCTGCACAACTGCTGGTTAACACAAATGTCGATTCAGTTGATGAGATGGCAGCAACTCAATGCATGTAGCAGCAGAAGACCACACCAGGTGCCACTCCTGTCAGCTAAGAACAGGAAACTGAGGCTACAATTCACACAGGCTCACCAAAACTGGACAACAGAAGACTGGAAAAATGTTGTCTGGTCTGATGAGCCTCAGTTTCTGCTGCAACATCAGAGGGCCAACATTTGGTGTAAACAACAAGTGTGGATCCATTCTGCTTTGTATCACTGGTTCAGGCTGCTGGTGGCAGTGTAATGGTGAAACAGATCCTTTCTTGGCACATTTTGAGCCTCTTAGTACCAATTTATCATTGTTTAAATGCTACAGTCTACCTGAGTATTGTTGCTGACCATGTCCATCCCTTAATGACCACAGTGTACACCATGTTGCAAAGCTCACATCATCTCAAACTGGATTCTTGAATGTGACACTAAGTTCACTGTACTCAAATGGCCTCCACAATCACCAGATCTCAATCTAATAGAGCACCTTTGGAATGTGGTGGAACACAAAATTGGCATCAGAGATGTGCAGCTGACAAGTCTGCATCATCTGCATGATGCTATTATGTTAATATGGACCACAATCTCTGTGTAATGTTTCCAGAACCTTTTTTGAATCTATACCATGAAGAATTAAGGCAGTTCTAAAGGTAAAAGGGGGTCCAACCAGGTACGAGCAAGGTGTACCTAATAAAAGTGGTTGTGAGTGTATATATCTATATACTTTAGTTATCTATATATCTATATACTTAAGGTATGTTATATAATGCTTATGTCACATATCTGATTTATTTTTTCTGTTCTTTTTGAATACCCTTATATGAGTTCAAACCCCCCCCCCCAAAAAATGGAATTGTTGCCAAACAGTTGTATGCCTCACTGACCAGTCAAGTTGTAGTTTACACTGTTTATATTGGTCAAATTAATGAAACAATTGACACACCAATAATAGAAGAATATATGTGGACATGATGTCTTATGTTCTTGTGCTTGCTTGAAACCACTTACAAGCATGGAATAAAGCACTGTGTGAATGGGTGGATGTAGTGAATGGGTGTAAAAAGCGCATTGAGTGCCCAGTTAGAAGAGTGCTATATAAAGCTCTATACAAGCACTAGTCCATTTACCATTTAATTTAATGCACTAGAATCTTGTAATTACCACTTATGGTTTACAGAGGCTGCTGTTGCCACTGCTGAACAAAGACTACATAATCTTGCTTGCAGTGCTGTGAAAATATCCAGCGATTTTCAGTTTTTCTAGATGATTGCCAAAAGAGCACTTTACTGAGTCTTTAAAAGAAAATATTTTGGCAAAGCTTTTGCAAAGTAGAATTTCATTAATTTACTCAACAAAACAAATGCTACATCTTTCCCTTAGAATCTGCTTCATGGTTTAAATTGAAGTGGAAATAAAGAGTTTATTTTTTAATAATGTTGTGTATCATTTCTTTCATTATTTATTGTGTGTCCTTTTGTACCTCTAAATCTCTCTATCTTTGTGCTGAGTGGTTATCCCATGAGTGCTCACAATCATGACTGCTGGAAAGAGGTTTGACCTTCTGCCACAACAATGTCTGAAGGGAAATGAAGTTAAAGCAAGTGCTGTCTAATTAATGGAAACTATTAAACATGAGTGCAAACACAGATGCACAGACACTCTGGATCTGTGACCTTTGAACGACACCAACCAAAAAAAGCATCATGTCCTTACAGCTGTGACAGGTGGCTCCGCTGTACCCGGTACCAGAACAGTTACAGTGGAAGGTGCTCCATGACTGGCTGCAGCTGCCTCCATGTTCACAGTGACTAGGAGAACATCTGAGAGAGAGACAGGAAAGAAAGCACACATCTCAATATCATCCCTGTACACACTGTAACATTTCCCATTGTTGCAGTGGAACTGCTTTATGACACACATCATTCTATGTAATTGGTCTTCTGTTTATTGCATCAGTTATTGAATGAAGTAATTGCTTTAAAATACCCCATCCTCATGAGAGGACAGTGTGGGTAGCTCTCGATGCCCAGTTTGATGGTAAGAGGGGGAGGAGAGCATGCAAGCATCAATTCTAGTGTCTTATAAAAGTTTGTTTGCTCAGTCTCAAAGACAATAAAGGCAAACTGAAGTCAAAACACAGCAAGGATGTCATAAATCAAATATTTTAGATGAAAGTAGGGAACATTTAAAAACGACAGAGAAATAAAAACAAAATAATGTTAAGATCAAGGTAAGTTTTTTTTTTTTTTTCTGATGATAACTAGCAAAACTTGCATGGCTTTTACACTGTAACTAATCGCCCTGTTAAATGTCTGTTAACAACCAGCAGCTACATCTGCTAGCAGTAAATTGTTATTCTAAAATGTGCCTACTCTAAACAACAGTTTATTACTCTATAAATTAATGCAGCACTCTGCTATATAGAATATAAGTATAATACTGTCAGCCATTTGTATGTGATTATGTTGTTATTTCAGCATTGCTAACGTAATCTCCACTAACATGTCTATAAAATTAGGGAGTGATGAGTAAATATCCTCTTAGAGCTGGTTGGATGGTTGAATGCTGGGATGGTGGTGGCAGAATATGGTGGAGAAAGGACCCAAAGGATAAAGAAGGAAAAGAAAAAAAAACTTGAACCTTTAATGGTTGTAACCAGTGTTGGGTGTAACATGTTCCAAAGTAACTGGTGAATGGTGGAGCAGTCTACAGCTTTTCAGCAGTGAAGATATGGACATTACGTTTATTTTTATTGCACAAAAGGACAAGAGCGCGATGGTAAACTGCAGACTGCCTCCAGGACCAAAACAACTACATTATACTGCTAACACAACTTTCGCTCTTTGCAAGCATCTGCACATACAGCATGCTAACACAAAGCTAGCCAAGAACCCAGAATGACATTAAAGCTGAGTGTATGCTGACCAGCAGCCAGAACCTAATCTTCGACAGGTAACAAAGGCAGTGATGAGCAGTCAGGCTTGCAGCCTTGTAGCCTCCATTTCTACCTGTTCATGTTTCTGCAGTAGAATCACTGTGGTGATCGCTTTAAAGTCTCTTTGGGCTGGTTTTTATCTTTGCTTTGTGTTGTCGGCTTTGTGTTCACACGTAAATACTAAAAGAAAGGTCGTATGTGTGTCCTCATTAGGATAGGGATTTGTGTTGGTATGTGGAACTGTAGTCTAACGTTTATATTTTTAACTGATAATTATGAGTCAATGCATTTCAGGTCATTTTACAGCATAATGCAAAAGTAATGTAACGAGTAGTGTAACAAATTACTTTCTCGACTTTCTTGACCCCAAGTGAAAATTAATTCATAACAATTTTCAAGGCATTAATAAAGCAAACTGAACTACAGTGAACATTTTTGATCAATTAATATAATTCAATTTCAATTAAATTTCAGTTCAATTAAATTTTATTTATATAGTGACAAATCACAACAACAGTCACCTTAAGGCGCTTTATATTGTAAGGTAAAGATCCTACAATAATACAGAAAAACCCCAACAATCAGACGATCCCCTATGAGCAAGCACTTGGTGACAGAGGGAAGGAAAAACTCCCTTTTAACAGGAAGAAACCTCTGGCAGAACCAGGCTCAGGGAGGGGCAGCCATCTGCCGCGACCGGTTGGGGGTGAGGGGAGGAAGAATGGGCACAAACACACTGTGGAAGAGAGCCAGAGATTAATAATAACTCATGATTAAATGCAGAGAGGTGTATAAACACATAGTGAGTGAACAGAGCAGAGAGAAGGAGAAACGCTCAGTGCATCATGGGAAACCCCCAGCAGCCTAGGCCTATTGTAGCGTAACTAAGGGAGGATTCAGAGTTACCTGATCCAGCCCTAACTATAAGCTTTATCAAAAAGGAAAGTTTTAAGCCTAATCTTAAAAGTAGAGAGGGTGTCTGTCTCCCGAATCCAAACTGGGAGCTGGTTCCACAGAAGAAGGGCCTGAAAGCTGAAGGCTCTGCCTCCCATTCTACTTTTAAATATCCTAGGAACCACAAGTAAGCCAGCAGTCTGAGAGCGAAGTGGTCTGTTGGGTTGATATGGTACTATGAGGTCTTTAAGATAAGAC
>VUQS01039831.1:0-13855 GCA_015108495.1 Heterochromis multidens | reverse complement strand
GACTTTAATATCACCAACCATTCCCATGTTATTACGGTGTATCCATATAAATGGCTCACCCTGTATAATGATGGAATTAATTTGCAAATTAATAAGTAACCAAAGCTTTAAAAAACATAGTATAGACTACGAAATGCAATAATTGCACTCAAAATGTAGAGACTCCCCTGCCTTCAAGACAGCATTTTTTGATTGGCTTTTCACAACCAGAGTAGTGTGTCAGGAATATTAAAGATATCCCCTCTCACTGACATTATACAAGCTACAAGCTGGTTTACACTGTGGAGTATTTAGCTGCTAATAATTTAAGGTACAGTGCATCTGGAAAGTATTCACAGCGCTTCACTTGTTCCACATTTTGTCATGTTACAGCCTTATTCCAAAGTGGATTCAATTCATTTTTCACCTCAAAATTCTCCACACAATACCCCATAATGACAAAGTGAAAAAGTTTGCTTGAAATTCCTGCAAATTTATCAAAAAATAAAAAACAAAAATAAAACATGTACATAAGTATTCACAGCCTTTGCCATGACACTCAAAATTTCCAGATGCACTGTATTTTCCTGTGGTGGCCAAAAACGGAGCAAAAAGTATATATTTTCTTTTTCTTTGACACACACAAAATATGATCAGATTTTCCTGATATATTGAGTTATTTCTTTACTCTTTTTCTGCTTCGATCAGCTGGTTGTTGTTTTTGTGGCCTTCCAAACAGGTGTGTTGCCAACAGGGATGTTGCAGAGTGCCCTCTGGTGGACAAACTATGCATCATTAACATTCATAACAAGGTGGTATCTTAAATTTTTTAATTTGGATTTTTTTTTTACCGTTAAAAAAGGCAGATGCCAATAAATTGGCAAATATCGACCGATAATAATCAGCAGCATCCACCACTGGAACAGTAGGTGCAGCACAGAAAATCTCAATGATGTAAAAAAGTTCAGTATTTCAGTTGTTTAAGAAAGTGAAAATGTGATATATCCCAGACTCTCTACCTGAAAACTACAATGTTTCAGGCAATTTCTGTTTTAATTTTGAAAATTGTGGCCTACAGTTCAACAAAGACTCAAACAAAACACACACACACAAAACAAAAACAAAAACAACAACAAATGAAATCATCTCAATATAGTAGAATATTTGAGTTTGAGTTTGAGTAAATTACTATTCAAACAGTATAAATACAGTGTATCTCTTAGTCTAGTTTAGTACATGCAACCACAAACATGGGGAAGACTGACGGGTAAGCCGCAGAATGCCATTGCTGAAAAGGCTGGCTGTTTGCAGAGAGCTGTGGGAAAAGTGTGGTAGGAAAAGGTGGACAAGCAACAGGGATGACTGCAACCTTAAGAGGATTGTCAAGAAAAGTCAGTTCAGTATTTATATACTGTAAAAAGTATATATGGAATAAGGAATAAGGAAAAGTATGATAGGTCCACTCTAAAGTTCTGATGGACTTCTGCTCCTGTTTACTAAATAGAACAGGTCTTATCATAATATAGATTACTGTAGTGACAGGTTAGCAGGGCTTTTTGGTCAGCACAACACAGCTGACCCTAAAAAAAAGAAAACGAAAAGAATCTGTTAAAAGATTCTCTGTTGTGCTGTAAGATAAATCCCTTGTGGCACACAAGAAGAACAGCTACATTGTGACTTCAGACTTTGGGCCATTTGTGGCATTTGGAGATCTATTTAAACACCCAGACCCATGAGCATTTCCCTCCACACCCACTCTTATGATTAGACTTTTCTTTACTCAAATCTTCTCTCTTTCTAGTTTTGTTGCAGCTCGACCAATTCTACTTTTCCACTTTAAATTCCTCCTGATATTTATTTTTATCCCAAGAAGCAAAAACCCACAGAAACCCTGTCCAGCTATATTGTTGCTGTTGGTGTTCACTTGAAAAGTGAAGGTTTCCAGAACAATGAAGGTTAGAAGGCAGTGTGTGTGTGTGTGTGTGTGTGTGTGTGTGTGGTTTCATAGTTCTGTCTTCAGTGCCAGTGCGACACGTATCTTTTTGTCGGTGTGTGATTGGTTATGCCTCACTCTTGTTTTCATGTTAAGAACGGCGGCGCGCAGTCAGTGGGGAGTTCGGTTCAGGTTTAGGAGCCGTCTAAATGAATCTCCATCTTCTTGAGTTCATCCAGGTGAATTCCGAGGTGTGTTTGATTGATTGGGAAGAATTTCCATAGTTATGGTTTTTAAATCACAGAGGTTTCAAACACCACTGTGCTCAGTGTGACTTGAAAGTTCATGTTTCCGGTTTGTGGTTGGAAGAGTTCGAAACGGGTGAATCGTTTACGAGTCGCACACCAAACACAGCGGCTACCGTCAGCGCTGCTGGAGTCCGACACTGAGCGAAGAGGTAAAAATGACTTACTAATGGCACATAGATATGTGTAGACTAAACATGAAGTGACCACATACCGGTGTCCGCTTATTTGAATCTGCCTTAGCGCTGCCGTTAGCTTGGTGGTTAGGTACTAGCTAGCGACGATAAGGTGACAACAGAGACGAGCGGACCGCGGCCTGGTTCTGCTGCTAGCCCAGTGATTGACAGGCTGTCAACTAGTAACGAGGTTTATTTAGCTGTGGTCGACAGTCGTTTTATACGTCCCCAAGGTTTGTTATGTGCTCGGCATGTCTGTATGTATAATGTTCCGTGGCTAGGATTCTAGTTAGACGTTTGTGTGTTTTGGCCATGACTTCACAGAGCCCGAGTAGTCGTGAATCAACCTCAGCATCCACGGTGTGTGGCTCCTCTGCGGCCTGCTGCCCTATAAGCTGTAAATTGGCCAGCTTTCTTCCTCCAGCACACCCCGATGCTTGTTTGCTTCTATTCAAGATATAGCAGTGTTTACAGGCATTTATTCATCCATAAAGACGAAGCATGGAGCGTTCAGTGAGCGTGTTCAGTGTCAACAAGTCATGTTATGCAAAGCGTTCCCATGTAAATGGTTCGGATAGCAGCTCACATGCAGGTGAAGTTATCATTTTGCCGCACAGAAAATTTTACGTAGAAAATGTTGAATGTGCCGTTTTGTCTGTGGTGGCTGCTTTAAAGGGAAAGACCACCGAAACAGGTTTTTGCATTGTGCTGTTCCAAAAGTCAAGATCCAAATTTACAGCCTTGATTGAAATAATTAGTGGACATTGTGAGAATTAGAACATTTAGCACATGAGATTTCTCAATAAGACACACACAGAAATCACGTGTATTTCATATGACAGCCGACAACTGCATTTCATTTAGATGAGTTTAACAGGTTAATGAGGTATGATGAGCCTAAAGCTGGGCAAAGTTAAGACGTAATACTTTGACCTATTCAGTCCACTTATTAGTCCACTAATCAAAGGAGTTCTGTGTGAATGAGGTGAAATCTAATTGGCTGCTCTCCCACTGTAGTACATAAACCTCTCTTTGTCTTCATGCTGGAAGTGGGAAATAAAACTCCTCTTTTTCTACCTGTTTTGTCCTTCTGTGGGCTGTTCTGTATGTGGTTGGCGCCACATTGTTGTCTTTGTGAAATAAAGATGGATATTGGAGGAAAAAAAGTCAGTTTGTCTCTGACCATAGTGTCACCTGTTCCTCAATAGAAGCTGGTGTCAGATCTCACAGTGAGCTGTGAGTTTTCCTCTCTCTCTCTCTCGGTCTCTGTTTATCTTGCCTTCTGGCCACCCACACTCACCCTCAGAATTTGGCCCACATCAGATCCCAACCAAACAAGATGTCAGACTACATAGCCCTCGACAGGTTGTTTTTCTGACTCCCGTCTAAGCCCCCCCCCGACAATCCTCTGGCTGGCTCGTCTTAGCTTCGTAATTTTTTGTTTTTTGTTTTTTTTTGTGCAAATATTGATAATTGACTTTATGAATCAGCCCTGGAGGATTTGTGTAAGCCTAAACTTAGCTACCCTTAATTGCAGTTTTTCCCATGACTAATACTGAATCCATATTGCATTATATGACCACGCTGGTTGCATGAGGTGGTGATGTAGGCCTCCTGAGTTGGTTCTCACAAACTGTACCACTGAATGCTAAAGCTGTGAACTAAACATGAAACATCCCAAGCTTAAAAAAAAAAAAAACTGCACAGATTAACAAACTACTTGTTCAAGTTAGTCACCGCCATAATATACGTCATTGTGCCTGCTTTCCTTGTGAGTGAAGTGGGGTGTGCTACATAGTTGATTTGAGGCAGCAGTAGCTGGCCCTGTTGTTTTTGCACAGCCCACCAAAGCACCCGTGAGAAGCCAGGAGGTCCTGGATCACCAGAGGAAGCCTGTGGCATGCACTCTACCCCTCTGGTTCTCAGGATGCAGGATGGGCTGATCAGTAGTACCGTCTGCCTGCATCTAGACTCAACTAGCTGCTTTGGCCCGTACCTCAAAGGAGAGGCTTGGATTTCTTGGGAAACTTTTCCTTCTTGTACACTGTAAATATTTTGCCTCCATCACTCGCGCTCTCATGCTGCTTACCAAATGTGGTCATCCTGCTCTGAGCACATACACCCCTCTGTTCTTTTGCCTTGCTGTTTGATCTTTGATGCAGGCCTGGCCAGTTAAAGAATAGCAAAGAAGCATGGCCAGTACAATACAATAGCTTAGCGTCACCAGCAGGGTAAGTCTAGGCCTACTTTGAGGAACTTGAGTCATAATATTTAGTTGAACTATCTTTTTCACAGGCATTGGTACTTGTTGCTGCATTATTTCAGTGAGTGGCTTAGGTGCAGCACCTTAGCTCTTTGTCATATGCAGCCCATTGACTTTGTTGCATCATGCTTCTTATTTTGGCATCTATATTTGTGTGCAACAGTAGACAGGGACATAGCTTCTTGTTTGCTAATAACACTGAGACTGTCATTGCTTTGCCATGTGATTGTTGTTGTGGTGAGCGGCTTGTAAGAGCACCAGAGATCACACTGAGCTGTTCTCTTTTACTGACGTTGATTTAACAAAAAGAATCAGAAAAAAGGCTTAGCTGTGGGATTCAAAGTGACAATAGAAGTTATTTTAGCAGCTGAGCCTCACACTTGTCAAACTTCTTTATCCACCTTTCTTTCTCCCTACAGGTGAACGGCCAGCCAGCCACGTGCAGAGCTGTTGCTATGGATGCCTGCGCCCGCATTAGAGGAGTCCCAATCAGGTCCAGGGTCTCAGTGCGGAAAGAGGTCTGTCTGCCAGGACACATTTGCATTTTATTCTGTAACTATGTGTAGGACAGTCAGGGCTCCACATAATGAATAGCCCAGTGGCTCAGGCCTAGCAAAACAGTATTTTGAGCAAGTTGTTGGGCCAGCCACTGGCCTATTGGGAGTTTCACAGTGGTGAGTTAACTGACGTAAACCCTCACTATCAAGTTGTTTTTCTTGCAGTCAAGGTGTAGTTGCACATTAAAGGGAGAGCATGAGGAGGGCGGTGCACGTCTTGATATTTTACTCACATTTATGGTTAAATATTGCGGCTTCTTCCCACAGGTCAAGGACATGCATGGGGTTAGGTTAATTGGTGACTCTAAATTGCCCATATATGTCAATGTGAGCATGAATGGTTGTCTGTCTCCATGTGTTAGCCCCATGACAGACTGCCAACCTGTCCAGAGCGTACCCTGCCTCTTGCCCTATTGGGGGGGGTGCGCATATCATTTATTCTACAAACATTTATTTTAAAACTTTTAACTATTTAGTGGATTTAGATTATTAATATATAAATCTACTAATAAATTATGCCATATTTTTTTTTATAGATTTTGCTACCTAGTAGTCTATTAGGAATGAAAAATGAGCTTCTTTATTGTTACTAGTGAAAGTTTTACCTAGTGGCCTTAAGATGTTGTGTTGGATACTAGGTTGGAGTTGTGACTAGTCTGCTTGGTAAACTGTAAGAGTAACTGTTCAAGCTGTTCTTAGCTTGACACAAGTATGAATACAAACAACAGTGCTGTGTAGATTTCACGGGATTTGAGCATGTAGCATGCACTTCTGTAAAAAAGCTGCATGTGTGTTTGCAGACTGTGCGAGACAGCGGGGCGCAGAATGTGAAGAGCCTCTTCAGGAATGAAAAGGAGCTCTGTGGCATTGGTTTAGAGCTGCCAGCAAGAGACGCCACCAGGCTGATAGAGGTGTGTCACACAAATACACAAATGAAGCTCAGCCATATTCAAACACGTGACACATAAGTACTGACCGTCAGCTGTCCTCTTTCAGATTCACTTTGTGTGTCTGCCTGGTTTAAGTGAAGGAAAAGACATTACCCAGCAGGTACACTTTAATATTTATGAATATATAATTTATTTAAATAATGAAAGCTAGGTAGTAGGTCATATTTTAATGGTAGAGGAGGCAAAACAAACAAATTAATTGTCTGTTGAGTTCTATGCTGGTCTTTTAATTACCACTTTGACCAACAAACTGAGGTGATTCTGAGTCGTCTTGTCCCCCAGGCTCTGTCTTCTCTGCCAGGGGGGCTGTGTGAGCTTCTCAGATCCCTCCACGTCCACAGCATTAAGAATGATGAAGTCCTGCTGCTCAAAGACTCCCGCAGACTGCCGGAGCACAAGGATACTGGGCCTCAGGTATATGACCGACCATTTTTGTTTTAAATGAATTCACTCCGTCAGCATGCTGAGCAAAGCAGAAGTGATGGGAGAGAATAACAGGAAATAAGAATGGGTAACTGTACAGCACTAACTGTCTATCCCAGTAAGTACAGTGGATTGGAAAAGGAATGCTACAGACCCTTTCACACCATGGTGTTGTAGGTTTCTTTTTTAAAGATGTAAAATTTTTGTTTTAGCCTGCCATTCTAGTGTTTGTTTAAATTATTTTATTCATTAAAAATTCATTAAAAAACAAATACTGCAATCTATCACTGAAGTATTCAGACCCCAGATCAGCTGCGTTCCATTTGCTGTCCTTGGGATGTGTTGGGATCTGTATAGAACCTGGATTTCCCTGTGGCAAGTTGAATTTATATGGTCTAGGTTATTGACACTAGAAACACGTCCAAACATGGTAAATGTTTAATTTTGAGAAGATGTATTTTTAACATTCACTAATGCAGTTCTAGCAGTCGTCGATTAAAAGTTTTCCCACTTCAGGGCCATGTCCGTGTCAGCACGTAAGCAGATGAACGAGTCTTTCTCACGCTTCTGAAGAAACACAGGTGTGGGATAGACTGACAGAGATGTTGGTTTTACAGCCTTGTCCTTCCTATTCCTGTGTGCCATGTTTGGGTTCACACAGACCCTGCAGCTCATTCTGTTGCTCTCTCTCTAGCTATGTGAATTAAAGAGTGGGCTGGCACTAAAGGATTTTTGCGTTCTGCATATGCAACAACATGCAATCAGGACACAGACATAACAATACACTTCCAGCCATCTCCCCACTCCTATGTGACTAAAAAATGCCCATGTTAATTTAATTTACAAAAGTGATTGCTTTGACTGTTTATAGTCTGTCTGCTTGTTGGTTACAAATGCTTTCCTCCAAATGAGCTGAAAAATCACCGGCCAGACCTGACTGTCAGCAATTCTCATTTCCTCCTTATTCCCCTTTCTTACACTGTTTTCCTCTTCCTCCAGTGTTGGTTAAAGACAGTGTGTGTGCTGAGGCATAATCCCAGCACCAGCGTTTACCCTCAAGCCAGTGTTCCAACTTTGGTGGGGCTGCTGGGGTGCTACATGGCAGGTCTCCGCTATACGCTGGAGCTTCAGGCTCTTCAGAGGGGCACAGCTGAGCCCAGCCAAACAGATGAAGATGACACCAACCAGTCGGTCTCATCAATTGAGGATGACTTTGTCACAGCCCTAGAACATCTGGAGGAGGATGACACAGGAGACAATCCCTGTAGGTTTAACAGCTAATGCTTAGTGGCGTTTAGCAGCCTCTGGTTTTCTACTTACTTGCAGAAAGGGATTTCTTTCTATTTTTAATGCTGTCATAATGCTGGGTGGTACAACACTAGTAAATTCATGCATTATATGGATACTCCTATATTTTCAGGTAGCACCATACTGGTAAACAGACAGCTAGTAAACAGCTCCATTCCTGCATTCGGGAAAGGGAGAGAAGAAAAGAGAGCAGAGATCCCTGAAAACAAAACAAAACAAAAAACCTGTGAGCAAATGAGGACCTGTTTCTGCTTTTTGGAACCTTGTGTGGTTTCTGAGGGGGGAGAAAAAAAAAAAAAAAGAACTGTTTTGCAAGCATTTCTGCTTCTGTGGTCTGATCTCCTCTCAGGAGGATTTTTGCAGCAGGCAGGGCTTAGTAGGTTTTACACACCTGGGGTCAAATCCACCATGGGCCTTTCTGTGTGGAGTTTGCATGTTCTCCCCGTGTCTGCGTGGGTTCTCTCTGGGTACTCTGGCTTCCTCCCGCAGTCCAAAGACATGCAGTTAGTGAGGTTAGGTTAATTGGTGATTGTAAATTGCCCATAGCTGTGACTGCGAGTGTGAGTGGTTGTCTGTCTCTCTGTGTTAGCCCCGTGACAGACTGGTGACCTGTCCAGGGTGTACCCCGCCTCTTGCCTTATGGCAGCTGGGATAGGCTCCAGATAAGCCTAAGAAAATGGATGGATGGTTTAAGATGTAATTTTTGTATGTCTTTTTTTAATTAGATTTTCAATTAGATCCTCCTTTAGCATTGGTCAGAATTTAATCAAACTTATACACAGTGATTACATAATTGGTCCTCAGCTAAATTGTGCTCAAGGTCATATGTCAGTTTACAGACAATAACCTGTGAATTGTGGTGAACTGGGAGCCAGATGAGCTGCTATGTCATTGACATTCATTTTTTTTCTATATCCTGAATACTTCTAGTCCTGTGGAAAGGCCCACTTATGCAAAATTATTAATACTGTGATTTACAGTGAAACTGTCAGAATCTTAAAAAGATAATGTGATACAATTTTTGTTTTGTTTTTTTTTTCCCCCCCAGACTGCTCAGCACTATGCTGTCATCTGTACGGTTTTTAATTAAAATATCTTTGGAATGTAAATAGTTTCAGTTCACTGCTAGATGGCACTAATTAGCTATTTACTAGTTTGGATGCATTCTCGTCTGTTATTTTCCCTAACCATAGCACAGTGGAAAAAATATTATGTTCATTTTCTATCATTTTTTATCGCCTCTTTGCAGTTTTTATGTCTAACCACTTTTCTCCTCTTTCTCCTTCATGTCCATCTCCACAGCTGCAGCTCCATATAGTCATTTTAAAAAGCGTGATGTGGCTTCACAGACTGTCCCAGCCCACAAGAGAAAAAAGGAATTATCAGGCTCCCGCGTTATCATAAGCTCATCTTCAAAGAAGAATTCAGCCAAACACAGATCTGGTCCTGATGTATCTGTCACAGTGCAGAGGTCATCGGGCGTGGAATCCCAGTGGACTTACTGCAGTCCTGGAGCTCGTCTCCCATCACCTTTAATTCATGTAAGTGAATCAGAAGACTCAGACTGTTCCAGCCCCAGCCCTATCATTTTCCTGGATGAAGTGGGCTACCAGAAGAGCCTGCTGGCCAAGCTGGACATTCCTCAGGTACCAGGGGGGCCCAGAGAGCGAGTTGAAGACTCAGATTCTGAAGTTAGTGAGTTTTTTGACAGTTTTGACCAATTTGATGACCTGGAGGAGCTCAACTCAGAGAGCTGCACGCTTTCTCTGCCTCTGGATGCAATCAGTGCCCCAACAGCACAAAAAAAGGCTGCTGAATCTGGCACAAGCACATCATTTTTAAAATATGTTTCTAGGGGCTGCTCAACCAAGGGAATGAATCCTCACTGCTTTGATCAGCCCACTCTCCCAGCCAATGTGAAAAAACCCACCCCCCTGAAACCAGGCTCTCCTTACTCAATTCCCTCTGAGGTGCCTGACTCCCCACGACCTGTACAGACTCCCTCTGAGGAGAACGGTGGGCCCCTCTTCAGTCCTGTGAGCTCCTCTGCCTTCAGTCCCCTGGTGGACTCCAGTGGGCCGCTGGAATACTTCTGGAATACAGAAGAAGATGGACAGGACAGCTCTGAGCTACGTAAACCCCAAGATCTCTGCTCTCTGTATAAGACCTACTCAGACTTTGCTAGCAGTCTGTCCAAAGAAATTCTTGGATCTGTGTGTGGCTATCAGTCTGCTGTCGACATCAGTGACAACAAGAATCTCACCTGTGTCTGCCACAAGGAATTTAAGAACCCTTCAGGATACCTGATGAAGCTCTCAGAAATACAGGAGACTGTAACAGTGGCCAAGCTGCAGAAGAAGTCCCAGTCTCTTAAAGATGGCATTCAGAGGTTTGCCAGCGACCTAGTGGAAATGAGCTTGGGCAGCGCTTTGCGAGACCTTCAAAAAGGGGTGTCCTCCTGCACCACCACCTTGTGCCACCTAGCTGCTAGACTTACCTCCTCAGTGTTTCAAATGGCCTTCCATGAGATTGGCATGCGACGTGCATATGTCCTGAAGGAGCGGGCAATCAACGGGTTGGCCAGCTTCTTGGTCGGGGAAGCTGTGTCCGCAGCGCTCACAGAGTTCCTGACTGTGAAAAAGCAGATTTTCCACAGCACTGTGACACGTTTTGCTGCTGATCTGGCTGAGGAGCTGGTGTTTGAAGGTATAATGGAAGTGTGTCAGTTCTCCCACCCCTCAACCCCTCTCACCCCAAGTGATTGGTCTTTTGGCCATGGGCAAGAGGAAGAAGAAGAAGAAGAAGAGGAGGAGGTGGTGTCCTCCTATGCTTCAGATTTGTCTGAGTCTGTAATCCAGGAGGCCTTCATAGAGCTCTCTCAGGCAGATGTTGCCTTCACAAGCCAAGCAGCTATAAGTGTGTCTGTAGACAACATCTGTTACGTCAGTGCAGAGAACACCAGCACTCATACCTGCAGCACCTTTGCTAACCAGCAGGTTTTAAGTGCAGCGGTCCTAGCAGAGGATGCTTCTTGCACTGTGAAGAAAGCCCTGTACACTGTATCAGGCATGGCCAGCTGTATTCCTGTGCCCCAGGCGGGGCACGCCCTTTCCAACCTCCAAGATTCTGAGGAGACTGCTCAGCAAAAGTCTAACTTGTCACATACCCTACAGACCAGCCCCAAAAGATTAACACTGTTATCCTCTGACAATGCCACGTCTACACAAATGGACCTTTACAGTCATGGAACTCAGACCTCTGTACCAGCAGGAGAGCCTTCCCAAAAAAAGTCTCCATTCCATAACTTCTCTGGCAACATGGTGGATATGATAGTAACTGAGGCTTGTGAGCTTATAACTGCCTCTAAAATGAAGAAGGGTTTCGGCGACTGTGCTGACTTCCTTACAAAGACAATCAGAAGCCGTAGGGACTCTTATGATGCTCCAGATTCCCCTTCAAAGCAAGGAGCTGTCAGGGAAAGTTTTAGATATGACTGTAGAGATTCTGGGAATAGGCAGGGTGGCCCTATTGAACAAGCAAACAATCCTCCCATTTCCTTTCAGACAGGCGCTCTAAACCAGGGGAGTTACCGATGTGAGCGAGGGCCCAGGACCAGAGGTGTGTCTGAATCGCATCCTGTGATGATGAATACTTTGGAAGTGCCGGGTATTGAGATGGGTGGACAAAGGAGGATATCCGCTCCTATGGATGATTCAGCTCCAAACTCTGGACAGAAATCTGGTGGGACTCCTGGTACTCCTCCTTCCACCCCCCAACAGCCCAGTGAGGTGTCCAAGGAGAGACAGATAAAGCAGTTCTCCAAGAAGCTGAAAAGCAAGCTGGCTAAAGAATTTTCCCCTGCAACGCCACCTCCAACACCTCATTATCAGCCTGAGCTGGGCCCGGGGCCAAAAGACACCATCCCAGAGGCAGACAAGGCAGAGTTTATGCTCAAACTGATGAGATCTCTCTCTGAGGAGGCTGATGGAAATGAGGAGGAAGAGGAGGGAGAACCAGCAGAAGAAGGCGGTGTTGGTGGCGCTAACAGATGTTTAGAGATAGGGGGCGGCCGACATGCACCCAACCCGATGTCCGCTCGCATGATGTCCAACAAGGAAGCTCTCCACTATGCTGAGCGGTTGGCGTGCCACATAGTCTCCATGGCAACAGAGATGGACACTCTGGGGGGGGCAGAGGAGGAGGAGGGAGAGACGAATCAGGACAGTGAGAAGAGGAGAGACAGTGTGGCTCAGTTTTCAAAGCAGACCCTCAACTCATTGTGGGTGTATGCAGGGGAGGTGGCGGGAGAGGTAATCAGTGACGTGAAGAGGATGGTGAGCTCTGGACAGCAGTGCCCGTATCACAGAGCTCTCAGAAGAAGAAGCTTGGATAGATCTAGCTCTGAATGTTTACATTACCACCATAGACACCACTCTCAACTTGGTACAGACCAGAACAGAGACTGGAGGATAGGGAGGCTTGCTGAGCAGTGGTCCAGTGACTTGCTAGCCTCGATCTCCCAGTCTTCCACCTCTGCTTCAAGCACCATGTCTAGCTCCAGCTCTGGTCTGTCCTCTGAGTATCCCAGCTGTGAGAGCGTGACAGATGAGTATGCCGGCTACCTCATTAGGGTACTGAAAAAGGAAGGGGGAAATAGGGAGTTAGTCCTGGACCAGTATGCAAGCCGTTTGGCTTACCGTTCTATAAAACTAGGCTTGGCTCACGCCAGTCGCAAGATAAAGCAGAGATCCTCCAGTGCACGTCTTCACTCCTCTAAGTCTCTGCCAGATGAATGGAAAGGTTCTGGTAGTGAAGCCTCATCACCCAAGGATAGAACAGAGATGGACGGAAGTGCTCAGTGTTGTTGCAGGGACTCTGAAGAGCAGATTAAGAGGGAGTACATGGATCTGGTCCACTTTGCTGAATCTTTAGCTTACAACATCACCTGTGATGTCACACGCAAGCTACATCTCTCCTCTGTACGGCTGCCTAAGTCTCTCACTGACTCCTGTCTTTATAAAAAATCCAAACTGGAAGACATGGCAGAGAATCTCATCAGGAACTCCTTCTCCTGCCCCCTGTTATCAAAAGAGGGTAAGAGCAAACACTATCACAGCACAGGGAGCCTGTATGACGGAGGCTACAGTAGCAAGGTGATGCAGGTTATCGAGCATTATGCCAGGAAAATAGTGGATGACACGCTGAAAATGAGCCTGGCTTCGGTTGGCCATTCATCACGAGAGCAGCAAGGCCATGATAGACACACTCACACACAGAGGTTATCTGAGGGCCCAGTTCTAGTCCGGGCAGTGGGGGAAAGGGCATGCCGTTACTGTCAGGTCCAGGAGTGTCCATACTGCGCCAAACACAGCAGGCACCACTACCAACCTGTGCTACAGAGGAGGAAAAGGGTGGGAGACTGTCAAACAAGAGCCCTCTCTAGTCTGGAGATTCCCAAGATCCACATTGACCTGGACCACAGGGTGGCATTTGCAGAGGAGATGGTATCCATGGCAATGGAGACAGCTAAGCGCGAGTTGAGTAACACCAGCCTTAATGCCGACAGCGGGATAGGCCATGATGGCACCAGCTACGCCGAGAGCCTCACTGCTGAGATCATGACGTCAGCCCTGTCCAACATATGCCAGGCTGCCCATACCAGGTACACACATCCCAGTTCACATCAGGAAGAGCTTTTGTTTGCCTTGAAGGTCATTAAATACATGCATTCATTCAATGGCTGGGGCCGTAAACGTATTGTAATTTATAATCAGCTTTGTTTCACTTCTTATCATTTGACAAATCAAACATTTAAATGTTTTACTGCTTGATCTTTTTTACTGCACTGACTTTTCTGTTCTCTTGAATTTCTTAATATTTGCATTATTTTTGACTTTTTTTTTTTTTTTTTTTTTTTTTATTTTTTTTGTTTTTTTTTTTTTTTTTTTTTTTTTGGGGTAA
>VUQS01039827.1:8834-28291 GCA_015108495.1 Heterochromis multidens | reverse complement strand
TTTAGTGACTTTAAGCATGTCATAATTGTTGGTCTCAGATGGGTTGGTCTGGGTATTTCAGAAACTGATGATCTGCTGGGATTTTCCCACACAATAATATCTAGGGTTTACAGAAAATGGTCCAAAATGGAGAAAATATCCAGTGAGCGGCAGTTCTCTGGGTGAAAATGCCTCGTTGATGCCCGAGGTCAGAGGAGAATAGCCAGACTGGTTTGAGCTGATAGGAAGGTTAAAGTAACTGAAATAACTGCTCATTACAACCAGAGTATGCAGAAGAGCATCTCAGAATGCACAACACATTGAAGCAGATGGGCTTCAGCAGCAGAAGACCATACCAGCTGCCGCTTCTGTTTGCTAAGAACAGGAAAATGAGGCTACAATTCACACAGGCTCACCAAAATTGGACAACAGAAGATTGGAAAAATGTTGCCTGATGAGTCGAATTTGGCATTAATAACATGAAAGCATGGATGCTGGTCGTGGGGGTGTAATGGTGTTGGGGAAATTTTCTTGCCATACTTTTCTACCCACTGAGCATCATTTAAACGCCACAGCCTACCTGAGTATTATTCCAGCAGGATAACACACTGTGTCACAAAGCTCAAATTATCACGTTTATAGAACACAGTGATTTTACTGTACTCAAATGGCCTCAGTCACCAGATCTTAATGCAACAGATCACCTTTGGGATGTGGTGGAATGGGAGATTCACATCATGAATGTGCAACTGATAAATGTGTGATGCTATCAGGTCAACATGGACCAAAATCTCTGAGTAATCTTTCCAACATCTTGTTGAATCTGTACCACATATAATTAAGGCAGTTCTGAAGGCAAAAGGGGTCCAACCCAGTACTGGTAAGGTGGAACTAATGAAGTGGCGGGTGAGTATACCCTACACTGTATGTTAGATTCTGTTAAAAAATGACTTCAAATAACCACATTTGAAAATGAGGTGTGTTGATGAACGGGTGACTTTAGCAGTTTTGAGGGGTACTCAAATGAAAAAATAAATAAATAAAGGTAATGCTGCATATATTAATTGTATACATTTGGGATGCATGCAACTTTTTGGATGATCTAGGACCCAAAGATGGCAACTTCACTCATCTGGTTTTGTCCAACCGGCAGTCCAAACCCCAATTCTATTATACAAGCACAAAAAAGCAGCATTTTTCTTTCTTTAATCTTTTTCTTTTTTCTTTTTTAAAGAAAAGCTTTACAGTTGGATAAAACAGTAATAAATTTTATAAGAAAGTGTTATAAATGTATTTTATTTTTTTAGCAACTAATAAATTGGTCATTTCTTCTTCCTGCAAGTCTTTCCTTTTCTTTGCAGAGGGTTCTTTATTAACTCTTCTTTAAAATTGCTTACAATTAGATCATATCTGAGCTCTTTTCTGCAGTTCAGCCACTAGAGTGCACACTTTTAACGTCTCTGAGTACTACAATAGAGCTACATGATACACATGGTGTTTCATTTATTGTAGTGCTGCAAAATAACCTCATGCACGCAGTGAGTCTGCCAAGACTAATCTGATCAGTTGCATAAGCTGAAGTTTGATCTGTTTTTCCAATTCTCTGTTAGTGTTTTAGTTTTCAAAACAACATCAGTTAACCCCTCCTAAATTCAAACCTGATCCTGATTCATTCTGCCTTTCCAGTGTTTAGTTTTTAGTGAGCCTCATAAGTCCCTATGCTGCTTCAGTGGGGCGGAGCAGCAGTATTGGCAGGCACTGCTTAAACTCTTAGATTAAAAATCTGAGGCCTTTCAGTCTGCCCCTCATCTTTCATAAGATAAGCAAATTACTGACTTGTTTACATGTGCATTCTGTTGTGTTGAAAATGCGATCAAATTAAGGAGATTTTGGTCCTGAGTTAATAAAGTTGGGATGCCTCTGTGGAATCTTGATACTGGATGCTCTACATCTGCGCCTAATCAGACTTGTGGCTCCAGTCCCACAGTGCCAGATGACTGGGATGTGGTGGACCTGCTGAATCACAGCACACACAGGATGGAAAAATATTTCTAAGCTTTTTTTAAGACCTGAATCAAAATCATCCTTCCCTAACCTATTTTCCCTTCCTGCTTATAGTTGGCCCTGAAGTCCATGCCATGCCTACATTAGCAATGTTTTATTGGAGGTGTGATTTTAGCTGAGAGAAAAGTACAACTTAACTCACATGATTCCACTAAGAAGCCCTTTAAAGGGTTAATAATGTGAAACAGAGAAATCAACCACACATCAAGCATCCTCCTGGAGTGTCAAGGCCTCTGGGTTCCCAGTGAGAATGAAGAGAACAGAGCAGGATTGAGTTTTATAAATCGGTTTCCATTTGTACCTAGTGAGCCTGCTGGATTACAGCCTTTTTCTCTCACTTTCACTCTCGCCTTCCCTCCCCCAACTCTGTTCCTCTCTCTCTCTCTCTCTGATGTCATTGTTTCCTGCCCAGTAGATTCTGATGCTCAGTCCAAGTCTGTGTGCACACACATTAAACATAATGCACAGTAGCCTGCTTGAAATGCTGACATATAGGAATTTGTAGACACGTCTAAAAGTGATGTCGGACCCATTTTCAACCAAGTCTGTGAAGTGCCCTGGTTTCTGTTGTCTGCACTGCAGACATCAACCCATGTGTGAGTACTACCTGTGATCAGTGTGAACTGTTGACGGTTTGCAAGTTCATTTAAGGCCTTGTAGTGCTCATGGTTACCCACTACCCATCTTCTCTTTCTGGTTATTATCCATGGATTTTCCTTCAGCAACTATAGCAACCAAAAGAAAACTGGCTTTCTATTAATCCTTGCATTATCTATGAGTAAATCATTGATGTCATTTACATATTGTTTTCACGTATTGGCTTCCAACAAATGAAATCATTCCATTTGTGCTGTAATAATAATAATAATTTAAAAAAGAATGTATCCGGCTATATCTCTGAGTTCGTTCCAGCTAAGAAGCCCTCTGCTTGACCTTACTGTAGTCTGAGATTTCTGCAGCATTCTTCACAGCAGTAGTCATATCCCCCATCAATAAGATTGCACAACTCCATAGTTTTCTTAAAATTAAATCCCACGCAGTCTGTTTTCTTCTACTGTTTCACTGTCCTCAGAGTCTGACACAGTATGAACCAAATGATTTTAGCAGGTTTTCATGCACTTGGATGCTTGTCTCTGTGTGTCTGTCTTGTTCATCACGGTTTGAAACCCATTCAGAGGACATCTTTTATTTTTCAACTCCTAAGCGGAGTTTATAGGACTTCAGCAGGCTTTACTGTGTTTTTTACCACACTGCTTTATTTCTGGACTCTAAATATCCTCTTTTTTTTTCGGAGAGCACAGGTGTCAAAGAAGTTTTTTAGGAAAACTGGGTCAAAATTGGAAATGAGGTCATCACATTTTTTGTAGAAGTATTTCCATAAACAGGCTAATGTGACCCCCACACCCCCAGCTTTCTTCTTCCTTACTTCAGTTGTAAAGCTTATAAATGTGTGCAAAAAGGTTATAGACTGAAATCATCTAACATCTTCGCCTAGAGTTACAGATGGATCAGTCATTCTTCACTGAGACTAAGCCTCACTGAGGACCAGGCTGGCTGCATCATATTCTACACACCCAGCATTTAAAGGCCCTGACAGGCTCTCCAAACAGTGGATAGAGTAAGAGAAAGATGGGGGGATGGTTAAAAAAAACACACCAAATGTTAATTCTGTCATCTGCTCAGACAATTCTCCTGCCCAGTGTGTGTATTACTCCGTAACCACCCCCCAACCCATCCACCCACCCCCCGTGTAACACAACCTTTTCTCCAGAAAGGAGAAAGAAAAATACGTAACACGCCAAGGAAAGAACAACAGTGCACCACATTGAAGAGATGGAAAGCAGAGATCCAATAAAAATTTTTTTTAAAATGTACCAAAAAATAATTTATGTTTTTACTCCTGCCTGTTTTCTTTTTTTTCCTTTTTTTTTGAATTCCTCACTCCGAGGATTAGCTGGTGTTTGTCCCAATCCTCCCCCTTTTGCCCATTCTCCCCTCCTCCTCCTCTTCAGCTTGTGGAATTCAATGTCCTAGGAATCACTCCCCTCTCCTGCTGCTCTGTGGTGACTAAGGAATTCATCCAGAGCTGAGACGAAGAAAAATTGGCATCTAACTCCAGGAGGTGTAAACCCTGCAGTCTGGGGCCCTCACCTGCCTCCCTTCATCCTCTTCCTCCCCCCGACTCCTGTCTGAGCACTGCACCTGTTCTGACTCGTCGGCCAGGTGAAGGGGATCCTCTAGCCTTACGCTGTTTTTTCAGCTGACCATAGCTTCGGGGTAATTAGGAACCCTGTCTATTCATTTGACTGGATTACTGCTTTGCTTTGCATCTTTTCTTTCCGTCTGTCTCTACAACCCACCTCTCTTCCCTCCCTGTGTATCTCTACCTCCCTCCCACTCCATCTCCGTCTAGGGCAGTCTGAGGCTGGTTGACACTGTGGCTGTGTGGGTATGTGTGGAGCTGCAGAGGTTTCCCTGCTTGAGTAAAAGTGTGGATCACAAGGAAAGAACACAGGGGGCCTAAGGGTGAAATTTAATCTTCTGGCAATTAAACTGGAGTAAGCACTGAACAGCTGTACAAACTCCAAACCAAAGGATTGTGCGAGTTGGAAGAGCAGCAGGTATGAAGAGCCAGGCTGTGACTGTGTCTGTGGCTCTGCTGGCCCTGTGCTGCCTGCTGATCCCCAGAAGAGGAGAGAGCGCCGGGGGAATAGTTTCTCTCCGGCAGTCTGAAGGGGAGAGGCAGGGAGGGGATCAGCTGCGAGACAAATCGCTGGATGACCCAGAAAGTGAGCGAGGACTTGTAGTGGACCCACTTCCACAGGAGAGCAGCATCAAGACCAAAAGAGACACAGAAGCTAACCATGCAGGTAAGTGGAAGAAATTCTGTTTTTAACTTTTAAAGTACAGATGTGTTATGTCCACAAGATATTAGAGCTGTTGAGGTCCTGCTTAAGTTATGGCATGACATGGAAGAGCAAACACAGACACAAACACACAGCCATTCAGTCTCTGACAGCTCCAACAGGCGTGACAAAGTCCATGTGCTCGCCTGTCCACTCCTGCTTCTCTGCACAAGGGAGCAGGACAGATGAGTTAGTTTAACTCACACCAGACGAGAGAAGAAGACACTGAGTCAAGCATCTTGCAGACAGATTTTTATGACGCGGACCTTTTCCACTGCCTCAGTCGCTCTAACCCTGCATGATTAATACTGACTCTTCTTTACATTCCCGCTAACACACTTTAAGCAATAAGCCCAGTTTCTGGAGCTCTTTAATAAGCTCTTTAATGAGTCTCACTCGTGTTGCTGAGGTGAAAGGGATATATTTATTAAGTATCTGGACAGATTTTGTACCATTAAAACTGAACTGTGGTTAATGGGGCACGACTAATGGAAAGAGAGAAACATGGTTTCCATGAAGGTGCCACAGGACTTGAGGCAGAGTCAAAAGGAAATACTGATGGACCTCAAGCAACCACTGAAATGCAATTGGCAGTCTGGACTTTCCTTGGAAACACTGCATTTTGACGCAGTGAAGAAATAATTGCATAATCTTACTCTCAGATGAACTCCTCATTAAAGAACTAATTGTCTTTTTAGCTTCTGTATGCATGGAGGAATATGCTTTCATTTCTTAATAACTTGGACTCTGACCTGTTTAGAAGCAGTTGGTCTTTATGGCTTTAGAAATGTAGTAATAACAGCTAAAGAGCTTTTATTTTCAATTCCGTTCAAGAGGGCTTGTGATAGGAGAACTGTCAACAGTGAAAACCTCTGGAAAACCTCTCTCTCTCTCTCTCTCTCTCTCTCTCTCTCTTCTTTTCCCTATTTTTCCAGGTATTTTAGGCCGGGTGAGGAGAGCACCCGATGAAGATAAGAAGAAGAAGGACAAGAAGAAGAAGAATAAAGAGCCAAAAGATCCCAAAGCCACAAAAAAGCCAAAAACTGACAAGAAAGGAAAGAAGAAGGACAAGAAGACAAAAACCACAACTCTGCCACCTACCACAACAAGTGAGAAGAGAACACCATGTTTTTAACCTACTTCACTCACTTGGATTTGATTGTTGTTAAACTTGTGTCTGTCTTGTGCTTCCAGCGATCCCAACTGAACCACCCAACGAACCATATACAGACTACCCCTATCCTGATGCCGGTGAGTGGCAGGCTGCATGAAAATGATTGCAGTGGGGAGGGGGTTAAATGTTACATTTGAGTTCATACAGCTACATTGTTAATACTGTGTTTATATTCGATGAGTTATAAAAAAAAAAAGAAAACCTCACTACCGGTTTGGAAAAACTTGTTTAACTATTAATATTTTTTTTTTTTTAAAAAAGGCAGGGCATAGAGAACATAAATGGAAATTCTGCTGTTGTAAGCATCAAAGTCTGAACAGGATTTGGTTAGTGCTACTGCACTTTTCAGAAAAGTTACGTAAATCTTAAAATGATGTCATTTGAGTCCGTTTGGGCTGGACCGGAAGCATGAAAGAAGTGGATTTGCCACTGGTTTGTAGAGTTGGAAGCCGCAAGCCTCAAGCATTTTGAAGTCATAAGCACTTAGATGCGAACACAAGGGTGAGCCTACAGAGGAGTGTGGGATACATGTGAGAATCTGAGGCAACTATGTATGAGAAATGTGACTGTTCAAAAGGGTCATCATGCTATATTGAAGAAGACTTCAAACAATAGGGTCAGAAACCATAAAATTATTGCAGAAACACTTTAATGGAATGATTAATCTCATTAAGGTTTTATGCAGTCTGACTTTTTTGTCCCATCACTGTTGAATATTAGAGAGTTTAAATCACTTCCACATTGGCTTAATTCATTTTTTGTACAATCTGATGACATCACCCACTGGTTTCTAAAGACCCATTTTGAAACCTCGAGATGAGCGTTTCTGCCTTTGCCATCTTGGTTGCAAAAAAGATGGATGCGACGAGAGAGGGTCTGACTGTGAAACCGCACGCTCGTGACTCGTTAGCCAGTGATCACGTGGTTTCATACCACAGGTAATCTTCCATTTTGAAATATGGTATGACCAAGATTTACAAAACAGACCATTTTTTTATTCAGTATGACCTAAAACAAGTGACTGAACCCATAAACTCAGCAGGAAAGTGTTTACAGAGGTCAAGACAGAAAGCTGTTTTCCCACAGACTTCTATAGGACCAGAAGTCTTTTTTTGCAACCACAGCTATCGCCATCTGGTGGCCGTCTAATGCAGGTTTAAGGCACCTCGACACTGGCTTCATTTTCCTGACCCAGAAACTACTGTCTATGAATCTGATGTGAAGACTGCAAATTTGAAAATGACAAAACTATGCAGGCGTGGAGTTAGAACAAACAAATGTAGTAATAGTGGTGTATCCTTGCTTTCCTAATACATGATATCCTGACTGTTGGCAAACTAGTATAATCATGGGTACTTACCACAAAACCCCTTGTAAAGGTCAGTTTGTTACAAGGAAACTGTGTTTTGGACAGATCCAGTTTAATAATCAGAACATTATAAAATACCCAAGAACCATAAAAATATTTCTGTCCAGACATGTGAGCCTGCCATCAGCCAGCCTTCCTGTCTGTTTCCCTCTCAGAAACAGATTACTGGAACCCAGAAGATGACTACTGGGGTCCTGAGCCCACACACTCCAGGCCACAGCCTGAGGCTCCAATCACAGATACCTCATACGACAACTGGAAGCCAGATGCCCCTGTAACAGATGCCTACGAAGACTACTTTAAACCAGATGAGGAAGACCCAGCTGCTCTTGTAACGGACACCTATGTTGACTATTGGAAACAAGCAGAGAAAGAGGTGCCCACTTCTGCTACCATCATCTACGATGATTACATAACACCAGGAGAGAAAGACCCATACACCTTTGTGACTGATAACTATGACAGCTACTGGCAAGAAGTGGACCCAACGCCTGCTGCCCCTGAGGTAGATGCAAAGCCTGGAACAGATGACAGTGATTACTGGGATGCCACATGTAAGTTTGAGAATTTTGTGTCTTTGTTTTTATTGAGGATGTTTGTGTGGAGGCATTTTGTGAAACATGAATAAGATGATGAAACCATAATTAGATCTGTGTGGGAAATTATGGGGAAGTCATTGGGACAACTAAGAAATAGAATCATTGTTTATTTATGGAACAAAAGCTGAGACAATGCTGAGAAGTATCCTGAATTTACTTGACCTTAAAGCAGAGGCGTTTACAGGAATTTTTCAGTGGGGTGGCACAAGGTGTGGGGCATGAACAAGGCGGGGGGCCCACAGGAAATAGCAATATTTTGTCTTGAATATATCTTAGATCAAAGTGTAGAAGTGCAGGGAGTGGTTAAAGTGGATCGTACTCACAGTTTACCATTTTAATGTTGATAGAGAAGATAGCTTTTTTGACAGTGCTGGGTGGTATGAAATCATCTTTGTTTCAAATTTATATAAAAATGAAATACTTTTTTTTCTCATCAAAGTGGTCACTTGTGCTTCTTTTCTTATGCAACATACTATATGAACAAAGTATGAACTGAGAAGGCATTAGGCTTTCTGAAAAAAATGCAAAAGAGGACACAAAAGAGGATGAACTATAGTATGAGACATGTGTTTACAGAGACATATATGGGCCAGCGATCTGTCTGGGTTGTACCCTGCATTTTATCCACTGTCAACTGGGAAAGGCTCCTGCCCTTCACAATCCCTTATTTGGATATGTGATTAGGATTAGGATGTTCAGTGATTAATCAGCTGGACACTCAGTTAACTCTGTCGTTGGTGAATGCTTTTAAGTGGCTCCACAGTTGAACAAAGTGCATAAACTTCTGATAAATAAAGTTTAATAATAGATAGCCGGTAATCTTTTGGATCCACTTTTCAGACATAATGCAGAAAGCTTTTATGAGCGCTCTTTATTTCTTCCAGCTGAAGTCAGCACAACAGAGGACTTAACTCTTTTTTCCACAGGATCAAATGCATGCTGGAAACAGTATGTCGTGCAGACCTGTGACACTCATCTGGATTGGAATGGCATGCTGTCATTACTCTGTGTTTCCAGAATACTGTTGAGAGTACCTATGCTCCTCCAGCATTTCCACTGGTTCACTCATATTTGGCCATTCTGCCTTCTCTCCTATTTTCTCCTATTTCTCTGTCTGTTACACTTAAATAACCTCTCAGCTTGACCTTTTAAATTCTTACTGCAGATGAGGTGCCCGATAGGCGACCGTCACCTGATGCTACAGAGGTCAGCCCAGAAATTGAAGTGGAAACTCTACCAGGTGACTGCTGATATTCAAAGATGTTAGAAATGAATTGGCATCCTTCAGTAAATATGACAAAATTTCAACTAGTGAGTAATCTCTAGTAAGAGTTTAGATACAAATGAAACAGCCATTGCATACTTTGTGTTTCATTAGAAATACAACACATGGGAGTAACACTGTAGTGAATCTATGAGCTGACCTGCCCTAGTTTATTCACAGGAGTGGGTGGGTTTATTCCCTCCACACAGTCAACAAAAGTTTCCACAGCTTTGTTGTAGAGTAACAAAAAGCCCTGTCATCAGACCCCATCTAAGTTATGATTCTCGTAAATGGGGAATTGAAGATTTAACAGCTACATTATATGGCGGGCATCACAGCAGCATCAAAATAGAAAACTACTCTTGTGGTTGAATAAGTCAGGGCACTGCTAACTTGTAAAATTTTGCATGTAATCCCATAAAGTTTCACTCTGTAAAGTAGCGGCGCCTCTGAGCGGCTGAACGAGCTGTCTAACTTCGTGTTTGTTTTTTTTAATGCAGAAGAGCCCACGGCCACTGTGCCCTATGAGGGGACCTGGTATTATGATTACGACGAATACGGGATGAGTATGTGGCCTCTCACTCACACACATGTGAATCACAACTATACCCGAATGTTTTCCATTATTGGCTTAGTCACAGAGAACTTCCTGCCAATAAAGCAAACTGCAAAGGAATGGGATAAACAGCAGTCGGGTCAATAGCTTTCAAGTGTCCCTTGATGACCTGTTTACATTTCTAAATGACTTGCAAAACCACAAAAAAGAGGCATGCATATACAGTACACTACTGTGCATAGTTCTGTGGTAATTATTGTTGTTTATATAAAATTATAAGTGATTTTCTTTCTTTCTTCCTTTTTTTTTGTTGTTTTCAGGGAGGAAAGAAGACAAGACTGATGAAAAGTGGATGGAAAAAGAACGAGAAAGAGCAGCAAAAGAGAGGGAGAGGGAAGAAAGAGGTAAGAAGACCCACATGTGATTCTTCTTTCTGTTGTTAGCACCACCGTGCACAATCCTGTCAAAGCAAAGAACAGGGCTCGTGACCCAAGTGGAAAAGTGCTAACAATGATGTTGTCTCCCCTCAATCATATTTCTCTACTAAGAGAATGCAGATGTTATTTCCATGCATACAAATGTGTGAGTCTCCAGCACTTGCTTTAACTTGTATGACAGGGACAAAAGTTCACCCTACTGAAATAAAATGGAGTATTTCAGCTCTTTTGTGCCACGTGTGTCAGGAGGTTTTCTGGTGGTTGAGGGGTAAAGCCCAGAGCAAATGATATATAACACCACCAGGACTGGTGTTAACGGGTCACTTCCTGTGTGCACAGTTCGCTCCAGACTCTAAGGTGAAATGGTTTTGCAGACTTGAAGCATAAGTTCAGAAGTTTCTGATTCCTCTGTAACACCAGTATATGTATCTACAGATACTGCGTGAATGGGCGCGTGTGTGTTGTGGGTGAGTGAGCTTACAACATGTTTTGCGTTCCCACCGTCAGCCATGCAACCAGCATTACACTCCAGTATGTGTCAGAATATGAATAATGACGATGGGTGAGAGACTCGGCAGTCTTCTTCCACGGTAAAAGTCCAGGTCAGGATGATGATGATGATGATGATGATGACAGTTTCAAAGCAGACTTGGACTGAGAGCTAAATCATAACATCTGGTGTGTTTTTTTTGTTTTGTTTTTTTAACACACTCCAGCCCTCCAGGTCCTCTTGAGGACTTTTGGCAAATAAAAATTGTAAAATAATACTGAATTTCTTCGTCATTTCTGGGCAGAGAAAAATAAAAAAATATTCAGCCAAGACAGTGCAATTTATTTTGCATTAAGACTGTTTTTCTGGCCTCGGACAGAGAGAGCACAGAAGCTAAAGGAGGCAGAGGAGAGAGCCAGGAACAGGCCGCGTGTCTTCAAAGAGCCAAAGAGTAAGTCAACATCTGCTCAAATCTAGAAAATATTCAAAAGCTTTTCGTGAATGTAATTAACACATTATTTAAATGTTCTCTTTCCACTTGGCAGTGTGTCCTCCCCTGGGGATGGAGTCCCATAAGATCGAGCCAGATCAGCTTTCAGCCTCTTCTATGTCTCAGTATCACTTCTCACCTCAGAGGGCACGCCTAAACATGCAGGTACACAACAATCAGGGCAGGGCCATGCACTTACTAGCAGGCCTTGAAATAACCACCAGCTACCAGCGACACTGAAAAATACTGTTATTGCCGAGTCTGTCACTTCCAGGAGCTGCTTTAGCAGTTCATACTTGTCCTAGTCGAAGAATCTTTTTAAGTGCTCGGTATTGAAATCAACTTGCTTGAAAAACACAGACAGCTTTTTTTTTTTGTTTGTTTTTGCTCCAAACTTTTCTTTTAATACATGCAAAAGTAGACATGTTGCTTTGGCACTCGAGATATTAAAAGGGTGAAAGGATTCAGTAGCATGTGTTCTGGTCTCTGTGGTTCCCAGGGCTCTGATGATGAGGACAGCAGGAGAGGTGGAGCATGGTGCTCAAATTCAGAGGATACTGTCCACTGGTTTGAGATAGATGCTCGCAGGGAGACGGAGTTCACTGGAGTCATTACTCAGGGACGAGATTCTTTAAATGAGTAAGACACAAACAGATGTGCAGACATAAATACGTGTCATTTTACATTTCTAAATGCAACACTTTGCCCTCTTCTTGTTTCAGGAATGACTACGTGACATCCTACCTCCTGGCTTTCAGCAATGACAGCAGAGAGTGGACCACCATCCACGATGGATACGCCGACTGGGTGAGTTCACCTAAAACTGACCCACTTCCTCAAGCACCAGGTACACACTCTTCTTCCTCTGCCCCTGATTCACATATCCCCTCTTTTCCAGTTGTTTTTTGGAAACAGTGATAAGGACGTCCCAGTGATGAACCAGCTTGCAGAGCCTGTGGTGGCCCGCTATATGCGAATTATCCCACAGAGCTGGAACGGCTCTCTTTGTATGAGGCTGGAGGTCCTAGGCTGCCCCCTGCCTGGTGAGTCTTGTGCCCACAAACACACTCACACACAAACACAGGAAATGAATCATTTTCGCTTGCTCCTTTTTGTCCAAACAGATCCAGTTAATGCTCTGCACAGGCAAAATGAAGTGACTCCAGTGGACTACTTGGAGTTCAAACACCACAGCTTCTCTGAGATGGTTGATGTGAGTTTCAGTGCAAAGTTTATCTGCTGGCTGATAGAATTCCACTGAAAATCCTTGGTTTTCCAGGAACAGTTAAACCAGGATGTCTGCTTTAAATGCTTTAATATAAATTGCAGCTTCATTCCTTCTCAGTTTTTCATTTCAACCACCACAGAGCAACATGACCTTTCCACAGTAACAATATTCATTATTAACCATCTGCTTTGTAACGTGTAATATAATAAAGTACAAGACTTTGCATATTGACTGTTTCCATTGTCTCACTTATTCAGCTTATGAAGTCGGTGAACGAGGAGTGTCCCAACATCACCACCATCTACAGCCTGGGCCGCAGCTCCAAGGGACGGGAAATTGTTGCCATGATAATATCTGGCAACCCCACAGAGCACGAAATAGGTGGGAACTCAACCAGGAATGACAGATGTGTTGTTATTGTAGTGTGCACTATAACAACAGAAGTGCTGCAATGTGCAGTACTTCAAACAGTCTGGAATGCTGATTGGTTGAAATTATGCTGGGTCTTCATGGCACCACTGTTGTATCCTGCAAATCCTAATAAACACCAGGCGGACACCAGCAGATTAAGGCTGACAGACAATTACAGCCTTGCCCGGTTGTCCCCACAGGTGAGCCAGAGTTCCGCTTCACGGCAGGTCTCCATGGAAACGAGGCGGTGGGTCGGGAGATGATCCTGCTTCTCATGCAGTACCTGTGCAAGGAGTACAAAGACAGAAACCCCAGAGCCCAGCGCCTAGTGGAGGGAATACGCATTCACCTGGTGCCCTCGCTCAACCCCGATGGACAGGAGGAAGCTTTTGAAGCGGTCAGTGTAAAAAGAAATAAATCAATGAAGAATAAAATTAAATTACTGGCTAAAACAATCAGGAAATGACAGTGAAACATAGTGAGCTACTTAGATGAGTGTGTCCTTTACCCATTTTCTTCCTTGCAGGGATCAGAGCTGAGTAGTTGGACCACCGGGCACTTCACTGACGAGGGCTTTGACATCTTCCAGAACTTCCCTGATCTGAATAGTATCTTGTGGGATGCTGAGGATAAAGGCATGGTGCCCAAACTCACCCCCAACCATCATGTGCCTATACCTGAGCACTTTGAAGCTAATAGTTCGGTAAAGAAAAGTGTATTTAAAGAAGAGTACATGAGATTCTGATCCTCTGTCTGTGTGATCCTCATCTTCCTGCTTTTGTTCCAGATTGCTGTGGAAAGCAGGGCCATAATCTCCTGGATGAAAAGCTATCCATTTGTGTTGGGTGCAAACTTCCAGGGTGGGGAGAGAATTGTGGCCTATCCTTATGACAGCTTACGCCTCAACAAGCCTGCTGAGAGCCAGAAACCCCGCAGCCGCAAGAAGAGACAGTATGACTTGTTTTCCTGCCTGTCTTCTGTTGTTGTTTCTGTAGCTTTACACACAAATGTACTGTCCAAATGCTCATTTTCCCCTCTGTGAACCACCAAAATAGTACCTAATAATTCAACTAAAATAATTTCTGCAGGTATGAGGATGAAGGTTTTGATGTAACAGAGTGGGGAAGGGGCTACAATGAGGAGCCAGTGGAAGACTGGAGAAGTAGGGGATATGCAGAGCCAGAAGAGGAGTGGCGGGGCCATGGCTATGACCATGGTCACGACCCTGGCTATGACCATGGCCACGACCCTGGCTATGACCATGGCCACGACCCTGGCTATGATCATGGCTACGACCATGGGTACAACCAGGGTTATGGGCACAGGGAGGAAGAAGAGGATGATAGAGGAAGAAGTGCAGGCTACCATTATGCTGAGCCTGAAGATGAGCCCCGGGTGATTGCAGATGAATCCCTCTTCAGGTGGCTGGCTATCTCCTACGCCTCCACACACCTGACCATGACACACAACCATCACAGATCCTGCCACGGAGACACAGCAGGAGGGGGGCTCGGGATCATCAACCGGGCCAAATGGAAGCCAATCACAGGCAGTAAGTAGACACCAATGCCTTTAACTGCCTGCGTATAGTTGTAGCACACCCCGGTGGACAGTATTTGTAGTACATGCTCTTGATCTTCCCTGAAGGTATGAATGACTTCAGCTACCTGCACACCAACTGTTTTGAGTTGTCCATTTTCCTGGGCTGTGATAAGTTCCCTCATCAGAGCGAGCTGGCATATGAGTGGGAGAAAAACAGAGAAGCAATGCTCATCTTCATGGAGCAGGTCAGTCACAAACAAACACAAACTGTAATCTATCCTGACTGTGCTTCAGCCTGCGGTGGAAAGATTACTCAACATCCTGCTGAAAAATTGATTTTAACATTTCTAATAATAAAAGTACCTGAAACTGTGATTTCCAGTATTGTGATTTTGCAGTTATTCCTCCTCTCTCCATCCTAGATGAGTGATCCCTGCTGTATTGCTTTTCCAGAGGTTGCTCTCTTTTATCCTTATTTGTCCTCTGAGGGTCTGCTGACAGAGGATGTCATATGCTGTACAGTTTGCAGAACCCTTAGAGGCAAATCTTTTTTTGGGTTATATAAATTATCTTTTTTTGAATGCTGCTTTCAGCCAGAGGTAGGCGTCCCACCAGACAAGGCAGGCAACTGTTTGTCAGAATCATTACACAAGTTTCTGGCACCAGCAGCAAAGAGAGGGATAAGGTGCCCCCTCCAAATGGTGATAATGCTAACTTAAATAGTTGATAACATACTGTCTTCTTCTTTCAGCTGCTCCTTTTAGGAGTCACCACAGTGGATCATCTGCCTCCATCTCACCATGTCCCCTGCATCTTTCTCTGTCACACCAACATGTCCTCCTTCACTACATCCATGAATCTTCCTTTTTTCATCCTGCCTGGCAGCTCCATCTTATTCACCATCCCTCCTCTGCACATGTCCAAACCATCTCAGCCTGTCTCTCTAACTTTGTCCCCAAACTGCTCAACCTGAACTGTTCCTCTGATGTTCTCATTTCTAATCCTGTCCATTCTGCTCACTCCCAATGAAAATCTGAGCATCTTCAACTCTGCCTCCTGTCTTTTTTTCAGTGCCACCGTCTCTTCCAAATGTAGTTGGGCTCAATTTTACTCCAAAATCCACTCATGAAAAAACTGAAACTGATTTTACTGAGAACTGCTACTCAGCAACAGTAGTTTACAGTTTGGTTCTTTCACTCATTTAACTATTTCTGTATTTTAGGTGCATCGTGGTATTAGAGGGATCGTGAAAGATCAGCAGGGGAACCCTATTGCAAACGCCACTATATCTATTGAGGGGATAAATCATGACGTAACAACAGGTCAGTATACTGTTCACAGCATCGTTCAGCATGTAATAAAACATAATATAGCAAAAACTGTGCTTAACGCCACTAATGGCCATTGTAGCACCAACGGGGGATTACTGGCGTCTGCTTAACCCCGGGGAGTATCGCGTGACTGCTCGAGCTGAGGGCTTCTCCCCTGTGACCAAACTCTGTGTTGTGGGCTATGAGTCAGGTGCGACTGCCTGCAGCTTCAACCTGGCCAAGTCCAACTGGGACCGCATTAAACAGGTAAGACTCCGCTACCGTGAAGTGCCATCACCCTTTGATACGTGTGCATCTTACAGTAGAACTCAGTAAAGTATCTTTTTTTTAATTTCTTTGCAGATTATGGCCCTCCACGGCAACAAGCCAATTCGACTTGCCTACAGTAATACCAGAGTACAGTACCCTACGGTCAACAATGGCCAGAGGCGTGTGATTGGTGCCAGTAATGGGTATTCCCCAAATTCACAACTCAGCCCTGACCAGCGGCGGAGGCGCAAGATCGCTTACATCCGTCGTCTTCGCAAACAGAGATTAATGAAGTTAAGATCGATGACAACGACAACACTACCCCCTACGACAACCACAGTTCCCACGACGACAGAGGCCACTACATCCTGGTATGACTCTTGGTTCATAGAAGAGGGACAATCCTCGACTCCCGGCGGCTTCACAGACTCCATCCTGGATTATAACTATGAGTACAAGATCAGTGACTATTAAAGAAAACACACGTGACTTGTTTCAATAAACAACCATCCTCTCCTAACTGTAGTTCACATTGCCGTGTTGCACTTAGAGCTGGCTGAAGAATCAAATTAGGGATCTTGTCTTTGAACAACATAAGCAATGGGAATGTACAGAATATTAACTATATTAAAATAGTACATCTGTTAATCAACATTTGAAATGTCTCTTCAAAGAAATGGAGCCATTTTATTACTGTTTTTTTTTTTTATTTTCAGTTTCAAAGTTCACACTGCATCATTCTCTAACTCATTCAATCATTTCTATGAATGCTACATGAAAAGAAGTTTATTGTGGACGCACATTAAAAAAAACAAAACAGCTGAATTATTTACACCATCCTCACCTATGGCAGAAATATTTTTACAGTATGAACAGTCAGTAAATGTGGGAAAAGTTGGTAACAGATAAAGGAGTAAAGAGGTTTTTGTAATGTTTTCTCAGACAAAGCTGGGTTAGAAGTTATTTTTCAAATAAAGGCTTCTTATTAAACAACACGGGTCTCTTCTCTTTTTTTTTTTTTTTAAGCACCCGATTCATGTGGGATATCAGTGCTGGTTTTCTTTCAGTTTAATTTAAAAAAAAAATACTTTGACTGAAACACTAGAAGAAAACTATGAGGTAAGTGTATGTTATTGAAAAGCTTCTGTGTAGCAAGGATTGTGATTTTTTTTTTGCCCCCCAGTTCCTTTGATCTTTCTGTGGTCAAGAGAAATTAACCTAAATAAGCACCGGTTGTGTCCTCAGTGGCTGATGTTCATCTCACTTTCCTCATCTTCATCTGCAGAGAAGGCAGAAAAGCTGACTGGCTCACACTGAAGAGTGCGTAAATTGACAAGGCATGCCGTCTGTGTGCTGCTGAACTCTGGAACAGTAACCAAAAGGACTTCCTGGCCATCCGGACCTGGCAGGATGAGAAAAAGAGGAATAGTAACACATTAGTCAAGAGGTCTGTGCAAATAATACATTGTGGCCTAAAATAGACCATGAAATAACATCCACAAAGTTTCTTCTGTGTACATGCAAATGTCATACACTAACCTTTGATTAGCTTGGAGTCAAAAGTAGGGGCATTGCCACTGAAGTAAACATGAGGACATTCTTCCAAAATGAAAGGGTCTTTTTGGTAAAATGGGTAGCAACCTGAGCAATTCAGAGAAAATCATGTGACTAAACCAATATTGTGTTTACATTTACAAGAGGCTCTGTGTGTTATTCTGCATTAACTAACCTAGCGTATCAGGCGCTGTAGGGGCCAGATGTCGGAGTCTAAGTGTTTCCTCTAATATTTCCAGGTGGCTGTCCCTGCTGCTGTACTTCTGAATGTCACAGACATTCTGTCCTGATGTACCGAGGAACCTTTAAGGAAACACGCAAACACACAATCCTAAACATAACACTTCACATTCACTTAAGAGTGACTATTAACAACACGTGTCACACTGCTTACCTCACTCCATCTATGTTGGCCTGGTATGGGTTGGAGGCCAGCTGTAGTGTGGGGTAAACAGACGACAACGGGAACATACAGCGGTGGAGAGGCTGCTGTGGGAGGGTGTAGTTGGTGGGGTCGTACTGGCCAGGCATAACATCCACAGGAATGGAGGCCTGAATCAGCAGGAGGCAGTAATATGTAGCAAAATATAATAAAAACAGATTCAGATGGTAATAATCTGTGGTGGTCCTCTTTTCTCCTGCCTGACAGCTCCATCTTTAACATCCTTTGTCCAATATATCCACTTTCCCTCCTCTGCACAGGTCCAAGCCATCTCAGCCTGTCTCTCTAACTTTGTCTCCAAACTGCTCAACCTGAGCTATCCTTCTGATATAGTTATTTCTAATCCTGTCCATCCTGGTCACTCCCAATGCCACCTCCAGCACGGCCTCCCGTCTTTTTTTTTTTTCCCGGTGCAACTATCTCCAAACAAGACATTATCAAATGGTGATTCAAAACTATAAAGAACATAAAAAATATACCAGTAAAATGCAACACTGTTGTAAAAAGGACACACGATTAATATTGCTGCAAATAGTTAATCTGGAGGTTTAACGCACAGAGCGGTAAGATAAAGATTTTAATTCCAGTTAATGATTTTGTCACTGAGTGCGCTCTCAGTGCTGCTGTTTATTTCTATGGTGACAGCTGCATATTAGAGCTCTGAAACTTTAAACTGGATCTTTTTAAACACTAAAGCTTGCTGTCCCACAGCCTAATAAAGAAGAAGTGGAAATCGCTGCAGTCTGTCGCAGATCAAAGTGAAATGAATTGATTGAACAGGTATTCTTGGTGTGTGTTCTGTGTTTCCAGCAGTGTGAAAGAGACTCAGCAACAGATCAGAATAAAGTAGAACAACATTTAGACATTTTCTAATTTACCAAATTAATACGTGGACATTCCCGTGACAATGCAACGCACAGTTTGCGCTTCATTCAGTGGTTTTAGCAAGGTACGGCTTAACAAGCTGCACATATAAAACGTATTTCACCAGCAGAGAATCTATACTGTGCTTAAAACATGCTGTGAATAAAAGAATCACAGAAAACGTGGTGCTTCAGCTGATTTTAAAGTGAAACTCTGAACATAACCTGCTCCTGACAGTTTTAGTTTTTTTTTTTTCTCAGCTGCAGACTCTGAGATGTTTAAGAGTAAAGATTAAATATGAAAACAGATTTCAAACAAATTTATATGTAGACTTAGTCTACATATAAATTTGACACGAGGTCAGCAAGTACAGTGTAGGTGTCCTGTTTAACAAATGCTTTTAGAACAATAAAATTGTTCTAAAATTGTTTGCTGCCAAAAGAAAAAAAAAAAAAAAAAAAAAAAAAGAAAAAAAAAAAAAAAAAAAAAAAAAAATATATTATTATTT
>VUQS01039817.1:0-12881 GCA_015108495.1 Heterochromis multidens | reverse complement strand
CCTTGCTCTCTGTGTGTCTCTGGTCTCAGTGTTAAGTTCACATGTCTTAGTCTGTGTCTCAGTGTTTCACTTCCTGTTTTACTTTGATAGTCCCTAGTCTCCTATGTATTATGTTCAGTTTTGCTTCCTCTCCCTCGTTACTCCTGATTTGTCCCTGTTGTGTCCCCAGCTGCCTCCACTTGTGTGATTGTCCTCTTGTGTGTATTTAAACCCTCAGTTTTCCTCAGTTCCTCGTTGTGTTGTCAGATGTCCTTCGTCATTCCTATGCCTGCTGTGAGTTTGTGTTTCCCGTCCTGCCTCTAGTTTCCAGTATCAGTTATTTTGCGTGCTCTGCCCCGTCAGCGCTTTTGTTGTATTTTGAGTTACGTTTGTCTTCAATAAAGTTACTTTTTAAGTTCACGTTTGCCTTGGAGTCTGCACTTTGGGTCCTTCCTCTGCCTGCCTCACAGCAAGACCGTGACACAGTCCTTGTACCTGACCATTTTCAGAGGAAAGTACATTTTTCCATTTTTATTTTATTTTTTTGTTAAGCCACTTTACACTGACTTATGAATCATTCAAGCATAAAAAGGCTCCTAACTCAAGGGATGAATCAGTGTTGTGTCTAAACAGAACAGGGAAACTTTGCAAAGAACCAATTTTAAATGGCATCTTTAGGGACTTTGTTACTAGCAGCCTGTCACAAAAACATACCATTTGTTCCCATTTCTCTAGTTGAATCTATGAAAAATGCCAAAGATAACACAGTTTGATAGTATTTTTGCACCAACAAGGTGATTCCCAAATAACTATTAGCTGAAAACCTGGCATCTCTTGGTATGGTGTGCAGTGTGTCCTTAAAACATTCGAGGAAACTGGACAAGTGGAAGAGAAAAGGGGAAGTGACAGGCCTAAAACTATCTACAGCAGATGAACAGTATCTGAAAGTCATGTCCTTTAGAAATAGGAAAAAATCCCACAAAGACCTGACACAGGACCTAAAGGATCCATCTGGACCTTTAGTTGACTGTCAAGAAGCTATTCTTAAGGAAGGAAAACAGGGAGAAAGGCTGAGTTATGCTAAATTACACAAGAACTGGACTGAAAATCAGCTGCATCAGTTACAGGAGGTCTTATTGAGTGATGAATCCTAGTTTGAAAATTTTTAGTTCGGAGGAGGTCAGGAGACAGGTGAGTGTCTACAGCCATCTGTAAAACACAGTGGAGGCTCTGTCATGGTTTAGGACTGCATTTTAGCCAGTGGTGTTGGATATCTTGTCAAAATTGATGGACAGCTGTCCTTTGGACTGGTGTGCCCCCTGTGTGAAAGTTACAGAAGCATGCAAAGTGTCCCTATGTTACTGTACGAGCGTATCCACAGCCTCCTTATGCTCCAAAAACAGTAACAGTCTGCACTTTACAGACCTCAGAACTGGTCATTAACATTCAGAGCAGCACGGAGACGGCTGGAAATAAAATTACTTATCTCGCCTGACGCTCAGACTCAGTTCAGAAAGAGGTTGAGATGAGTTCTGAGGGCAGAGGGAAAATGCCAGTAGAGTTCAATGGCTGTTATTGGACAAGCTTTGAATCCATTCAGACTGCACTGAGGACATTATTTGGTCTCTCACAGTTCTGTAACCAAGATATCTCAGCATGGTAATGAGTGTGATTGTGTAAGGTCTCTATCTAGGTAAATGTGTCAGAGGTGGGAGACAACCTTTTTGTTTTTCCTCTTGTACCCAGACCAGAGGAGAGGCTCATTATGCAGCAGGGAAATGTAGCTTCGCTCTTGGTTGTCGACTCCCACGCATTCAGTCACTCTGAAAATACACACACACACAGACACATATACACACAGACACATGGACATTTATGAAAGCATCTGTACAGAGTGTAGGCGTCGAGCAGATTTGCAGGTGCAGATAAAAGCTTCTGCTGTTGTTGTTGACTCTCCACTGACAGGAGAGGCAGACAGTGTGGGAGCAGAGAAAACCAAGAGCCTGCCATACTTCCTCACTTGATATAATAATTATAGACAACTACTGTATCTATTTATCATGCATGCAAAAATATTAATCTATTTTAACATGCCATTCCCCCTGCCTTTATAGTCAGTGTTGAGGCATTTTCTTTCTTGAAGTGACTCGTCACTGGTTTTATACGTTCTTACTTTCTGATTATTAGATTATACTGGACATCACTTAGACAAAGGTCTTTAACAACAACAACACATTGAAAAGACAAAAATTTACATTGAAAAAAGGGTTAAAAACAAATTGAAATCATTATAACAAATCACCTTTCTGTTAAATGGGTATATATCAGATATGCGGCTTTTCGTTCAGGCTGGTAAGTCACTAAAGTTTAACGTACAAAATGTGGGCACAGTTGGCTAATAAAAGCACAACCCAGTTTTTTAAGATATCCCCTGTAGACTGTATCTAAAAGATGGACATAGCCACCATGACATCACCCATTGGTTTTGGACTCTCTATTTTGAAGCTTCGACATTAGCCTTTTAGCTACCACTGTTAGTTTTTGCAGTCAGAATGACCATATTTGGACAAAAAGGGTGGAGTGTTAAGTTATCAGCTAATGCTAGCTACCTTGGTTACCAAATTCAAAAACTGTGTGCAAAAGATACCAGTTAGTAAGCGCTCAGTAACATCCAAGTAAAATCCTAGAATTTCACTCATTAAAACTGGAGCTCAGACTTCTTGGATGGTCTGCTGGTACAATTAACCACACAGCAGCCATATTGTTGGTCAGATATTTGCATTACACGGTCCAGAGGTCCAGTTTAGGGACTCCAATTAGCTGAGGTGAAGCCTAGCAGACAGCTAGCAGCTACAGACGCCTGTGTCGCCATCCACCTGTCAGTCAAAGAGGCCACGCCCCTAATAATGCAAACTTTAACCCTTAATACAATTTAAACAGGTGTTATAAAAACATTCTTCCCCTGTAGAGTTGTTATGAAGGGGAAATTAGTTATAGAGACCAAAACAGTTTTTCGTATCATGCTGTAAACATGTTTATTTCTGCTGTAAAGTTGGATATTTTAACATGAGAGTCTATGGGGACTGACTCACTGATGGAGCCTCTGGTGGCCGTGCCCGGAACTGCAGGCTTTGGCACTTTATTGGCTTCATTTTTCAGGCCTGCAGGTTTATGCTTTGTAGAGACGTATGCCATCCTGAGTAGCAAGGAAACTGATACAAAGACAAGTCTGTGAGACTCTCTGTTAAAATCCACCTGAATGCACAAAAACATGACCTCAGAACATTATAAAGACCTTTAAAATAGTATGCAGGGCTGGTCCAGTTACAGAAGTGTAAGTTTGTTAGGTAGGTCACCAGCTGATCAGTATCTTAGCACTTTTATTCAGGAAATCACATTTATCACATTTAAAACTGTGGAAACCATTTCTCTCTGCTGGAGCACTTCATCCTCTTACAAAGCAGGGTTATTTAAAAGTGGCCGATGTTCCATGGTTATTATGATAGCTTCTCTCTGATGGACTCTTCAGCTCTGTGTTCTCTCGAAGGTCAGCACAGAGTTGGCCTGCTGGTTACACAACTCTCACTGAAATGAATTGGTTTCACTCCTTTAAATACACATCTAATGGTGTTAGTTAAATACCCCCCACCTTTGTGGCTAAAAGCTGGGTTCCACTTTCGATAGCTACTTGGTAGTTTTGTGTGCCATTTGGTGCTCAGCGGGTGAAGCATCCCGTAGAATTATTAAAGCTTATTGTTGAATAGTTTCCTGCTGCTGCTGGACACACAGGGACTGAACAATGAACTAAAAGCTCAAAGCTAATAAAAGTAATAATAATAATTCACAATGGGGGTATCTTAATCAAGTGTTTTTGGCCTTGATCCTCAAGTCTATTGACATTTTAAGTCTTATATTGAACTTGTGTTTACCCAAATATTGATTGAAATATTAAAAATACATTCTAACAGCTGAATCTTTCATTTCATTCAATTATGACATTATGGATGTTGTGCACATTGCTATTTATAAAAGAGAAAATCTCTGACACTTTTGTTTCTGTAGAAGAGGACCTTTTCAGCTTTTCCTTATGCCCTGTCATATATCTGCTCTAATCATGGATGTTCATGTTAAACATGACCAAAGTTTCTAATAATGAGTTCAGTGTATGCACGAGTAATCCCTGTGAGCCAAAAGCTCAGGCTGCAGACTTCACTCAGTTTTTTCTTCTCCTGGATTTCTGTGCTGTCTGTGATGAGAGGTGGTATCCCTAATATGGTCAATTCAGGCACATACATCTGGCTGTGAGCACAAGTTTAAAAGTGGGGAGGAGTTAAAGCAATGGTTTCAGACAGTGGATGAACTGAGGAGCTGCCATAAGTGACCATATTTGGACAAGACAGGGGTGTGCTCAGTTATCAGCTAGTGCTAGCAAGCTTGGTTCACATCTGCATCCATAGACTGTATGGGAGCATCACACAGACACAGATACCTGCTACCTGCTTTGCCAGATAATTGTATTAAAAATGCTCCAAAAGGCTCCAACAGGGTCCAGAGGTCCAGTTCAGGGACTCCAGTTAGCTGAGGTGAAGCCTAGCAAACAGCTAGCAGCTCGTGTTCACAACCCTAAATTTATACCTTAACAACGTCTGATGAGTTACCAACAATAAAATAAATAGATAAATAGACCTCCTCTCATTTTTCAGCTGCAGAAATGGGACAGAGAAAAGCAGTAAAGCAAAAATGTTCATGCTCTTAATTATCACTGAAATTGTGCACTGATCAGTAGGATGAATATGGGGCATCACCCTGTTTCACCTTTTCAAAAAGACTGTGATCAAATGTTGTTATAAAACTGTTTATTGTTGTAAAAAAAATGTATTTATTGTGAAAGGGAACAATAAAAGAAAAGCATCTTCAAATCTTGGCTGCAGAAAAAAAAAAATCAGTTTTCAGTTTGAACTGAGCTAACATGAGCCAAGACACATCTGTCCAATAACAGTAAATCTGAAAGAAACAAGCAGCAGTAGCTCCTCTTCCGTTTGTCTAACAACTATGGAAAGCAAACTCAAGTCCAGTGAAAGCTTCTGACGACTATGATTAGTATTCCAGCTGCAGTGTATTTTTAAGCTGGAGAACAAACCTGAAGCTATTCATGAAGGGAAAAACTTTCTGCCCAGCTCGAGTCACAATCAATATTTCTACTTATTTCTCAGGGTGACAGGAAACAAATATCCAACAATCAGACACATCACTGATACATTTTTAAATATTTATTTATAAGAAACAAGAGTGTCAGTGTTTTATAGGTTAAACAGGGTCCTGTTAATTTCAAACTGTAGAACTGACATTTTGCTAAGCTTATACATATGTTTGATGATACACAACTGTCTGTGAAAGCTGAAACAGATCAGATTTTGACCGCTTTGGTCAAAGTGTTTTTGGTCAGTACTGGAAAATACAGATTCCAGGAGCAGGTAAGCCTCTGAAGTATTTACCACCAGATTATGTGACAGTTGGCATTATCTTTCACTTCTGCTGGTCACCCCTTCAGTCATAACATAAGTGTAAGCCAGAACCTACCCACTTTGTGTCGCTAAGTGTTATTTCACCTGTTGCTGCTATAAGTCGCTCTGTTTCACGGCATTTGCCAAACTCTGGTCCATACACCCCTTTACACTGTGCACAAACATCAGTTTCTCTTTCACAATAACCTGTATTTGGTGTGGAGGATCACCACCAGTGATGCGAGCTGGTTCTCCAGCTTTGACCAAGCAGTTTTTAGCAGTTTTGAGTTGAAAAGTTCACAGCTTTAAAAACCCAAGGTGGCATGTGAGATGAGGACTGAGACCAGGAGTATACTTGTCTTGTTTATCTACATTCTCAGCATGGTTGTGCATCATGAATTTGTTCCCTAGGATCAGACTGTCAATGCAGAGTGTCTCTGAGAAGAAACAGGATGTTTGCTGTAAGCAATATGAATGTCTGATTCACCACATTAACACAGTCTTCAATCACTAACTGGACTGTTTGTAGACTTGCCTCCCCAAGTTGAAGGATTGCCGTTGTAACACAATGGAAGTGATCCAACACTCATCGCAGAGGAAGAGAGGTAAGGGGACCAAACAGAACTTCCACTGAGGGTTCCAAAAATCAGCAGTCAACCTGAAACCCATCCAGAGGTGCAAGAGGAGATAAACCTGAAGGGGATATCAGCTAAATTTTAATGGCCTCACCTATAAAACTTTTTTTTTCTTCCAGCAGGACACCCCACCCTGGTAATGTAGAAAATGTAGCTCTGTAGCATGTGTATTTTAACCCAAACCATTACCTTTTCCTAAATCAAACTAGTTTCTGTGATTAAGCCTAACCAAACTGTTAATGTTAACAAATGTTAATAAAAAACAATCAATAATAACTGAGCTGCATCTCAGAACAGTGCTCCTTCATAGGATAGAAACTCAGGTCTCCTGTATTTTACACCAACATGGGGCTGATGCCTGAAAAAACTGGATCCATACATTTCCAAAAAAAACAACACTGGTGCACAGCTGATGTACAGCTCAAAGTAGAAAAGACTGATGTTTTTGCATGTTCAGGTGACATAAAGTGTGAACTTTAACATAAGTTTGGCATAAATGCAACCTCATTCTATCCTCAGTGACCTCCTGCCCATGGAAACAGCTCTTGTGATCTAATGCTACATTCAGTGCTCAAATCTGCTGAAATGTGAGCTGGTTCTCCAAAAGGTGCTGACCCAGAACTGGCTCTGCACCAGCATTCAAAAGTCTTGTGTTTGATTTGTATATTAGAGACATAATTTTAATGAAATGGTCGTCTTACTGGTTATTCAGCTAAATAAACTATATAATAAGAGCAGCAGAGGATACTGGTAGGTACAAGGTGTGTTTCTGGAAATATCTGCATGCAGGTCTTTGAATGAGAGTTTATACCTAAGTTAGAAACATGCTCATTTGTCCATTCTTTTGTATTTGATTTAATTTCGTTTTTTTAATTGTTGGCAAAAAAAAATCTCTCCCATAGTTTCAAACACCATGAACAAAGTTTTCTAAGCTAGTAGTCTAGACTGTCAACACCGTTGTCTTCAAAAAGAATCAATCAGTGTGTCTCTTGGTCTTAATAAAGAACTGAACTGCCCCATGTTCTAAATAATGATGACATGTTCTCCATCACAGACTGAGGAAAACACTGAATACTTGTCGACATTTATCCTCCAATGTGTTCAGTCAGCTGTGCAAAGAAGCTGAGAGGAGATTGGCAGTGAAGGGACACGTCTCTGGATTCCTTCACTCGCGCTTTAACTCTTTGTTTCAATCCCTTTCTCTTTCATGATGTGCTTTTCTATTTCCATCGGCAGTTCTTTTGTCATGTCAGTGTCCAAGCCTCCTGCCCCTGACCTCTCTTGACCTCTCTAAGCTGCCATGATGTCCCACTATAGGCCCAAAATGAACTTTAACCCCTGAGGACTGAAGCCTCAGCCCCTGTCCAGTGGGAAAGTGGAACCTTCCCACTGAAACTAAAGAAGGATGATCTGAACACACACATTTAAACATGCAGGGAAACAAGACAGCACAAACATGCGTGAACAGATCAGTGAATACACACACATACACACACACACAGAGGTGGGAGAGATGGGAGGCGGAGCTCCTTCATTATTGATACTCTCCCAGAAGAGAACTTTGTTCCTTCTCTAATCGGAGGTTGTCTCTTTGTGCAGAGCAACAGCGACATAATAAAGTCAATGAAGTGTGTCACTGGAGAAGACACTAAGGTCTTCCTCCAGTGTCTTAATGAGAACACGGACCTGAAAACTGTGTGTCACTAAGACATCATCGTCTTTGCTGAGATAACACAGAAACAGACCTGCTTTATGAAACAGCAAATCTAAATCTACACATTGGAAACTCAGTAATTCTTCAGAATAAATAAACAATAATAAGTACTCCCTTTAACAAAAATAATATAACAAAGAACAAAGTCTGAGAATGGAGGACCAGGCGGTTAAATGTATAAAGAGGATACTATAAATTATGTATGTATGTTTTTCAAAAATAAAACATGGTAAAAATATATATTTTAATAAAATGTTGTGCTTAACTTGCTTTTGACAAGATAAACCACCAAATAACAGAAACTTTCCCATTTTTATAGCTAAGCAGAAAATTTTGGTAAACCATTAAATAACAAAAAAAGCCTATTTGTTTGTTTATTTGGTTTTTTGGTTGGTTTTCGGTTGGTCGGTCAGCTGGTTGGTCAGTTGGCTGGTCATTCAGTCAGCTGGTTGGTCAGTTGGCTGGTTGGTCAGTCAACTGGTTGGTTGGTTGGTTGCCTGGTTGGTTGGTCAGCTGGTCGGTTGGTCAGTTGGCTGTCAACTGGTCGATCGGTCAGCTGATTGATCGGTCAGTTGACTGGTCAGCTGGTTGGTTTTGATACTATAGATAAACACCTAAACCAATCACTTTCTGATTTTTGTTATAGAACAATGTCTGCCAGTATTTATTCTAATTTTTTTCATAATTGTTCATCGCTTATTTCCTTTATATAATTTCACTGAAGGAGTTGGGTATTGTTCCAAAAGTTTTCTGTTGGTTTTCCCAGAATCTGGCTTCATAGTTTTGTTTTGTCTTTTTAAATTACGATTTTGCCACTTGTGGTAACTATGCATGCTTTTTGACTCAGTTAATTTTCAGCTTTGATTTCAGACTTTATTATAAAAATAAACATTGCAAACAATTAAAGCAAATTTTTGATTAATACTGTCCTCCATCAACTGTCCCGTCATTAATTTTGACGATGTCTTGTGCAGTAAAAACGTGCCATATATACACAACAGAGAACTAAACAATGATCTAACAGGACACATGGATGACTTTACACCTCTATACAAATCCATTACATTTGTTGTAATTAGCACTGCAGTCCAACCTGACACATTTTTCAGACGCCGGTTTGAACGTAGCCTTGCAAGCAGTGTTGAAATGAACAGGTGTGAAAGGCAGAGGGAAGGAATTAGACCACTCACATCTATGAGCCAGTTTTCTTGAAACAAACACACACATTCGCACATCTCTGTCACACACACACACACACCCATAGTGAACTGTGCCAAAGTCGCCTTGTAGAAATTATATTTTTGTACAATTAAACTGCAACAGCAAACACGTTCTAAAGGACACATGGATATGAAAAAAATGTAACTCTGACGCTGAATTTATCTAAGACTGGCAATATTTTTCCACCAAAATATCTCATCTTGCTGTACGAGATCCACCTGTAGTAAACTGCAGCATTGGTGAACTTTGTACGATTATGCTGATGAATTCAATGTTTGTAAACATTCGTCACTGAGATTTGTTTTTATATAGAAAAAGCTGACACTGGCTTGACAAGCAACATTATGTTTACATTAAACAAAACAAAACAAAACAGCAGGACATATTATTGTCAGATAACTGCATTAAAAACCCTCCAAAATACACCAACAGCACAAATACGGTCCAGAAGTCCAGTTCAGCGACTCTTACAGTTCCTAAGTGGACTCTTCCCCCCTTCATTATGAAGGCGTCCTCCTGTGAATCTGAGCAGCAGCACCACTAATAATGGAAATTTCAACTGTTTTGGTCTCTATAGCTAATTTCATAAAGATTGTACAGGGGGTGAATAATTTTATAACTCACCTGTTTAAATAGTATTAAGGCTTAAAGTTTGTATTATTAGGGGCGTGGCCTCTTTGACTGACAGGTGGATGGCATCACAGGCAGCTGTAGCTGATAGCTGTCTGCTAGGCTTCACCTCAGCTAACTGGAGTCCCTAAACTGGACTTCTGGACCGTGTGTGTGCTGTTGGAGCCTTTTGGAGCATTTTTAATGCAATTATTTGACCAATAATATGGCGATTAGAGGGACTTCACTTTTTGGCTGATTTCATTCATGGACTTAATTTTTTTAGCCTCACTTAGCACTTCCTCCTCAAGGTGACTGACCCACACAGATTCATAAGCAGATATCTTTACTTGCCACAGTACAGCATTTTTTTACTTATTTAAAACAAAAAGCTTTAAATGAATCAGATATGTATTCTTTGTTTTTTTTTTTACAGTCGTTTTCTGTTTGTTTTCACCCTATAACCACAGTAACAAATGAACTGATTAATCTACCAGTTTGATGAGTGACTTTCTGCAGTGATGCTGATTTTTTTCTTGTGGCAGCTGCTTCCTCGTTCATATCCTCTGCAACATTAGCACCAAAACAAAGTGGCAAAGAAAAACAGATTGCAGAATGGTTCTGTAATAAAGCTGGAAACAGAGAGGCTGATTTCGTCCTGCAACTGCGGTTAAAGTGCACACCGTTTATCTTCTCGACATTATTGAGTAACTCAGGCCTGTTAATCAGTTTACAGATATTTTTTTGCCTAAATTTATCTAATATAACCCATTTAAGATATGACTGCTTCAGCAGTTGGAGTACTCCTTTGTCTGCTTCTAAGTGAATTACCCGTGGTCATGTAAACACAGAGTGAAACAGATGAGAGGGAGGATGTAAAAACAGAGCGATATGAGAACAGAAAGACAAACTGAGCAAATAGCAAGATGTAAAGAAAGCATATAGGAGTTTATTTATACAGCAGGGTGGCCGTTTGCTGCTGGATGAATTAATTGGCAAATCCTACTGTTAGGACTGAATGTCGTAGAAAGACTGAGGGAGAGAAAACAACTCTGTTTGTGATTACAGTTTGGGATTACAGATAAAATCCAGACGGTGTTGTGGTTGTGTATTTCGGTGACTCTAATCTGTGGCGCGACTCACAGATATGAAATGTTTGTGTCACAACTTACATGATGTATAACCATGTTTTACTCATTTTGTTACCTGTGCATTTAGAAATAAACTGTCTAATTTTGTGATAACATAAAGTAATAATAGCTTCAAGCAAGCAAGATGCTGAGCCTGTAAATTAGCAGCTTATTTATTTGTGTCTCTGTGCCAGTTGATTGACATTTTTATCTCTATGTATTAATATGGTTGGACTTTTCTGTTTATGCTCAGAGGAGGAATCCACCCCCACAGATGCTCCTTACAAACAGACTGCAGGAAGAGGGAAATGCGATCTTATCGAGCTGCTGTCTGGACTCCTCTTGACTTGGACGAAGGATCGTACAGTCAGGTGACACAGGGATGTAGCTTTTATTACCCTTTGTAATAGTAAAGATTTATTTTCTCTTTTCTCTGTAACTTTCTCAATTAGTTAAAAGTCATCTTGGCCTTAAAACAATGTAAAGTGGATATGCATTTAGCGGGGACGCAGACTGAGTGAGAATGTGGAGGACCGAAGCAGGATAGCTTAACAAAAGACAAGCCATTTATTTACTGATTACTGAGGGCAGAAAACAAAATATAAAAGAAACAGAAAACTTCAAACCTCAGGATCTAAAATAGGAGACACAGGCACTAAGAACACTGGGAAACGAGCAGACAATCCGACAAAGGACATGGGGAGACTGAGACAATAAATACACAAGCAGGTGATTAGGGAAAGTGGAGACACATGGGAACACAGCTGAAATGAATACACTTAATGACACAGGGAGGAAGCGAAACTGAACATGATGCACACAAGATAAGAGACTATCACAATAAAACAGGAAGCACAGACAGATTACAACACACGAACTTGACATAGACAAAAGGGAAACATGGAGGGGCGGCTGACTGGGGAAAACAAGACAGACTACAGAGACAGGGCACAGAGGGACCAGACAGACAAAGGGACACAACTGGGGAGGCAACAATACATAAGAGATTCAAGGGAAACAAAATAACTAAAACCCAGAAGTAAACGAGATGTGATCCAAAACCTTAGAATATCAATAAAAAAAAACTAGGAAATACAGAAATTACACAAAACTCAAAACACTGGGTCCAAAACTCAGAGATCCTAACAGTAGAAAGCTTAACAAAACTTTAAAAAATTACAAGTGCTGTCACGCTCGTTCATGTATATTAAAAGGAAAAAACAGAAAGTTGTGTCATCAACACTCTCAGAAACATTGATACGGTAAAAGTCAATTTTTCTCCCTTATAGCAGATTTTACATAAGCATATCCCCCCTGGGAAAAATATTGGACCTCAAGGTAACTAAATGTACATTTTAAGGGGTTAAAAATGTATGTATGTTCCCAAGCAGTAAAAGGTTCATATTTGCACCATTTCAGTCCATGTTTGGCTAAATACAAAAAGAAATTGAGTAAAATATGAATGTTCTCACAAAATTTTATGTTTCAGTGTTTCTTTTTTGATTTCAGTCATGTGAAAATCATTTAATACATTCTTTTTTTGTCTTTTGTCTTTGTTCTCTGAGTGCTTCATGAGTTTTCTCAAGGTGCTCTGGTTCCCTTTCACAGTCTGAAAACATGCATGTTAGGTTAATTGGTGAGAATGAAAATATACAATAAATGAATAAGTATCCATTCTTACACCTTTTTTAAAAAGTAAATTTTTTGTATATACAGTGGGGCAAAAAAGTATTTAGTCAGCCACCAATTGTGCAAGTTCTCCCACTTAAAAAGATGAGAGAGGCCTGTAATTTTCATCATAGGTATACCTCAACTATGAGAGACAAAATGAGAAAAGAAAATCCAGAAAATCACATTGTCTGTTTTTTAAAGAATTTATTTGCAAATTATGGTGCAAAATAAGTATTTGGTCACCTACAAACAAGCAAGATTTCTGGCTCTCACAGACCTGTAACTTCTTCTGTAAGAGGCTCCTCTGTCCTCCAGTCGTCACCTGTATTGATGGCACCTGTTTGAACTCGTTATCAGTATAAAAGACACCTGTCCACAACCTCAAACAGTCACACTCCAAACTCCACTATGGCCAAGA
>VUQS01039815.1:0-17809 GCA_015108495.1 Heterochromis multidens | reverse complement strand
ACCTCAACAATCAGACATCCCCTATGAGCAAGCACTTGGCAACAGTGGGAAGGAAAAACTCCCTTTTAACAGGAAGAAACCTCAGGCAGAACAAGGCTCAGGGAGGGGCAGCCATCTGCCGCGACCGGTTGGGGGTGAGGAGAGGACACACTGTGGAGAAGAGCCAGAGATTAATAATAACTCATGAGTAAATGCAGAGTGGTGTATAAAAGCATAGTGGGTGAAAAGAGGTGAGAGAAGGAGAAACGCTCAGTGCATCATGGGGAGCACCCAGCAGCCTAGGCTTATTGCAGCATAACTAAGGGAGGATTCAGAGTTACCTGATCCAGTCCTAACTATAAGCTATAACCACCTCAACTGGGTCTTTTACATGTGGAGGAGTAGCAGGTCTACTCTGAGCCCCTCCCGGATGGCTGAACTCCTCAGCCTATCTTTCAGGGAAAGGCCAGCCAACCTTCAGAGAAAGCTCATTTCCGCCACTTATATCCATGATCTTGTTCTTTCAGTCACTACCCAGAGCTCGTGACCATAGGTGAGGGTGGGGACATAGATCGACTGGTAAATCGAGAGCTTCGCTTTTATGCTCAGCTCTCTCTTCACCACGACGGACCAATTCAGCGTCTGCATCTCTGCAGCCGCAGCCCCAATCCATCTGTTAATCTCCCGCTCCCCTCTCTCGTGAACGAGACCCCGAGATACTTAAACTCCTCCACTTGGGGGAGCGACTCATCCCTGACCTAGAGTGGGCACTCCACCCTTGTCCGGCTGAGGACAATGGCCTCAGACTTGGAGGTGCTAATTCTCGTTCCCGATGCTTCACACTCGGCTGCGAACTGCTCCAGTGCGAGCTGGAGGCCACCACCTGATGAAGCCAACAGAACCACATCATCCGCGAAATGGAGAGATGAGATTTTGAGGCCACCAAAGTGGAAGCCTTCCACCACTTGGCTATGCCTAGAAATTCTATCCATAAAAATTATGAACAGAATTGGTGACAAAGGGCAGCCCTGGCGGAGTCCAACACCTACTGGGAACGAGTCCGACTTATTGCCGGCAATGTGGACCAGGCTCTTGCAACTGTTGTATAATGACCAAATGGTTCGTAGCAATGCAGCAGAATCTGCAGACTTTTGCCTGATCAATTTCTGAAACACAAGTTTCATAGTTTCCATAAAATTATGATTGACTAGTGTCTACCAACAGACAAATATATGAAGAAACAGCTGCACTACTAAAGTAGATAGCAGCTTTCAGTCCACCACCTGCTGTTTAACACGAAGAACAGGGAATAACTAGAGACTACTGAGCAGTGGCTTTATCCACATTTGATGCTGTAGTGAGCAGCCAGTGTTGTCGTACAGAGCTGTGTTGCAGTTTATTAACAGCAAGCAGAGTGACACAGACAGAAAAAGAAGGGAAGGCTTAGCTTTTCTCTGCTCCACCTGATAGTGTGTCTCTCTTTTAGGTTGTGCTATCATTCATCCCCCCAGAGATGGAGGGATAAGGTACAGAGGTCTGACTAAAGAGCAGGTAAGGAATTAATTCACTTATATCATGGATTCACGCTGCCAAAAACATAACGTCCTTGGCAAAGGTAAATATAATGTGAAGTCAAGTTCACCTGTTAACATGGGGAAAATCAAAGCTGCCATGCTAACGCATCAACAGAGAACATGGCTACAAGACTAGTTAGCTGCGCTAAACTCACTAAGAAACAGTTCCAACAGTTAGTCCTGACATACACGTTCCTGAATCTTGCTATTGCACAGGTATTGCCTCACGCTACAGCTATCCCCAACCAAGTTAAAATACTGTGTGGCTCTAGCTGCTCAGTGTGTCTTTCCTGCTTAAACCCCTCCTGCAAACTCAGACGCTGGTCCTACTTACATTTCAGTATTTCGAAAACCTCAGGTGGGTTATGTTTGCATCATGCAATAAATACGTTGTATGTTCTGTATCACTTTGTGCATTGTCTGTTTCTTTTTTCTAGTAACTTCCTGAATTAACCATGAATTACAATATGAAATAATAATTATAAAACCTCTTAACTTCCAAACAACTAGCTCATTTCATAATTTATGTATAAATGTGCATCTAAATGACACCCCGAACCATTAACAGCTCCTAAATGTTAACAATTTCTAAATAAATTATAGTTGATGTACTACTTTATCATTTCTAAATAAAGTAGTACATCAACTATAATCTATCATTTATAAAGTATAAAAACTATGTCAATAAACATGTTATGTATGTACTGCTGATATTTGACATTGGCAACCACTATAGAGAAATGGGATACCCTTGGACATGCTTTCAGTGTGAAGGTTCTGCAAAGGAAGCATTGGCTTCCATGTAGGGCAAGGTAAAAGATGTTTTTGAATAAAAGCAAAGCAGAAGTAATTTAAACCAGTAAGTTAGTTTAACAAAAAAGAAAAGAAAAAACAGAACAAAACAACATTGCTGTTCTGGAGCAGCAGAGTGGGGAGTCTGTCAGTCTTTTTAGTGGAATTAACACTGTAGATAGGTACATTGAATTTATCAAAACAGGTAATCATACATATTCTTGACGTGATGGGACCAAATCTGATCTTTGGCCTTTTTTATTGGATGTTTGAAAACATTGTTTACATCTGCATTAGCCCAATTAGGAATCTCATCAAAAACTGTTGCTCATTAATTATCTGCACTTTGCAACCAAGCAGAATCATCATTGAACATATCTATATTTATGTTGCAATAATTAGTTTTTTTTCCTGTGTGTGTGTGTATGTGTGTCTAGATACGCAGTGTGCAGGTGCTCCCAGTGGATTATGAGATAGAGTACGTATGCAGAGGCAGCAGGGTGATTGTGGGACCCAAAGTCAGGAAGTGTTTGCCCAGCGGCACTTGGACTGATTTGAGACAGCTCAGCAGATGCTGTGAGTTTAATCTCTTTGTCTTTTATCACATACCCATGTCCTTAACTGCATGTCCTTAGCCATGTATCCTAATTCAGTTTCTTGTCTTTCGCAAACTATCACACGGTACCAGCTTTGTTGAAATTCCCTCATGTGGTTATGGAATACAGGGCTATTGTGTATCGGAGTTTTTGTTGATATTTACACAAATAGGACATTTTTCTGCCAGTGTCTATTTTCACATTTTAATGAGGCTATCGTATTTTATTTTTTATGTGGGCAGTCCTGAAATGACCACACAGAACACTTCGGTTGCCTAAAATAAGATGTCATAGGGGTATGAGATCCCCAAGCTCCCCTCCTTCCAAGAGTAATGGATAAAGGACTTAACATCTGGCCTTATTGTAGTTAATGTAATACAGAGTTCAAGAAATGTATGTATGTGACTGGTATGGTAATCAAGTTAAAATACAATGGAATGTTTTGACAAATATATTGAATGAGTGCAAGTGTTGATTTGTTCAGCCTTTAACTAGTAAAATATAATACAGCACTGTTTTTGAGTCGGAGAGAAATGGAATCTTACTGAGATGTGAGTGAGGTGTAAACCAGCTTAATTGGATGCACCCAGGGAAAAACCAGGGGAGGAGTAAGTCCAAAAAAGGATATAAAAAGTGATATTTCTAGAGGATTTAGCTGTTCTTCCTCTGAATTTTGTGGTTATCATTGGATCATCTAGAAGAAAGGATTATACCCGATTCACAGTTGGATTATAACTCACGGAGTACAGGAGGATTAACCATCCCCAGGGGATTGTGGACAGAATATTGGATTTAAATCTTTTTCTTCCCTGCTCACGTTGCTGTGTTGGAATGTAGACCTTGAGGAATTTAGGGGACTTTGTACAGAGTCACTACTTCCACATCTGGTTTTCATTTAACACGGCTGGGAGAGGGATGTATTTGTTGGCCAAGCAAGGTTCCTCTCTCTTCTCATTCTCTCCAAAACTAGTGGCATTTATCCAGCATCAATTTTTGGTTCATTTAGCATTCTTGGGGTGTGATTTATATGAATTGACTTTTATAATTTAATAATTATTTGATTGAACTACATGCTTTGTCCCTGTCTAGTTCAATAAATATCCCATCTGCATTTAAAGTCTAAATTGTGGACATTCCCTTTTTGGATTCTTTAACAATAAAGGTTAAAACTTATGTATTATAGTTGCATCCAGGCGACTAAAGTAAATACCTAGAAATTCACCAACTCCGCAGATCATTGAGGGGAGATCTGCCATTAATGAATGTGGCAATTTGTTTAACTAGATACACACAGATCACAATCCACTTCCGTTAATTGCAGTGTGCCCCAGGGCTCTGTCCTTGGGCCTCTGCTCTTTATTATTTGTTTTCTACCTCTCTACACTATTTTCAGGAAGTATAACATCCAATTTCTCTGCTACGCAGATGACACCCAGGTCTATTTCTCCTCCAAATCCACTGCTACTTTCCCACCCACATCCATTTCTAATTGCTTAAATGAAATCAAAGTTTGGTTTACTCAAACAAGACTCAAATGAAAATACAAGGGGACTTCTTTGAAGAGAAAGATGAAGATATTTCCCTGATGACCCAGCACCCACCAGCCAAGCCAGACAAGCAGAAGCTTGACACTGTCTTCCAGATTGATACACAGGAGTTTCCAGAGTTCAAGAAGTTGAAAACTCTGGTCAGAGATAGAAAACCAGGAGAGAACATGGCAGAATACTTGAAGTTTGGCCACAGTTGGAGAGCTCTATTAGCAATGATAGTGCTAGGAGGTTATGGTTAATGAACCTAACATCAGAACCTCTTAATCCCAAGCCATCATGTACTATCAAAGGCTTGTGTTGGAAGATATAGATGATGAAGAGTTCTTAATTGTCAGAGGCTGAGCTTGACTGGAAAGAGGCCAGACCATGACCCAGGTATGGCAGGTATCCCCCTAAAAGATACGTGAAGGCTCTGAGGGAAGTCTCTCAGGGGAGGATAGGAGAAATGACCTTTGTAAAGTTGCCGGCAGACAAAACTGTTTGTTACTGTGTTGGCTACAGAGGAGAAGAAATGGGATCTCGAGCAGAAATACTATGAGGAGAAGCAGAAAAAGGAGGCTAAGAAGTCTATGAAGGCAGTAGAGACAGCGACTCCTTAAGACCTTCCTGCTGCTCAAAGTAAGAAACCTCTGCCACCCAAGCAAGACCTCCTAACCCAAAACCAAAGCAAGCACCGGCTAAGAAAGGGGCATTTCCCCAGAGGAATACCGGAAGTTGATGCAGTGATCCACAAGAGCCTCGAGAAGGAGGAACACCTCACAGTGCAGTTTGCAAATAGGACCATGTAAAAGATGCCCCTTGGAATTTGGAAGAGCCTTGTGTGGATTCAAGGGCCCTAGAACTTGAAAACAGTCAGACTTAAAAGAACTACACAAACCAAAGAAATTCAGATCAATACGATGACGACTAGAGAAACTTAGATTCGATTCAATTCAATTCAGTTTTATTTATATAACACCAAATCACAACAACAGTCACCTCAAGGTGCTTTATATTGTAAGGTAAAGACCCTACAATAATACAGAAAAACCTCAACTATCAGACGATCCCCTGTGAGCAAGCACTTGGCGACAGTGGGAAAGAAAAATTCCCTTTTAACTGGAAGAAACCTCTGGCAGAACCAGACTCAGGGAGGGGCAGCCATCTGCCGCGACCAGTTGGGGGGGAGGAGAGGAAAACAGGACAAAAGACACACTGTGGAAGAGAGCCAGAGATTAATAATAACTCATGATTAAATGCAGAGTGGTTTATAAACACATGGTGAGTGAACAGAGGTAAGGAGGAGAAACGCTCAGTGCATCATGGGAAGCCCCCAGCAGCCTAAGCCTATTGCAGCGTAACTAAGGGAGGATTCAGGGTCACCTGATCCAGCCCTAACTATAAGCTTTATCAAAAAGGAAAGTTTTAAGCCTAATCTTAAAAGTAGAGAGGGTGTCTGTCTCCCAAATCCAAACTGGGAGCTGGTTCCACAGAAGAAGGGCCTGAAGCCTGAAGGCTCTGCCTCTCGTTCTACTTTTAAATATTTTTGGAACCACAAGTAAGCCAGCAGTCTGAGAGTGGAGTGGTCTATTGGGGTGATATGGTACTATGAGGTCTTTAAGATAAGATGGGGCCTGATTTTTCAATATCAAGGTTGGTTCAGATAGGACCACCATCCGGTAAAGCAATACCAAAGATCTGGTATAAAACTGTGGATATCCCAGCTGTGACTGAACAGAAACTATAGGATAGTGACTTTTCCCCAGATGGGAAGGCGAGGTTGAGGCAGATCACTGTTAATGCCAACATTGCCAGATTTAAGGATGATTGTGGAGACCTGGTCCCCAAATACATTCATACCATTGAAGGGGATTCCATCTTCCGGTTAGGCAATATAATTGAATCCAGTATCTGTTGAAGAAATTGATATAATCGTGAGGGAGTTGAGTGCTTTGGGAACCATAAGGGCCTTAACATAATCACCAACAACTGCATATAGACTGTGAAAAAAATTGAGTTAGCTGGAGGAGGTTGGAAACCAGTCATCAACTTCAAGGCACTTAATCAGTTGCTAATAGAACCAGTTTAATTAACCCACAAGGAGCTTTGAAGACCTTGGATGGCTAAGCAATCGCAGGGTAAAACAGACTTTGAGGTCTTTAAGATAAGATGGGACCTGATTATTCAAGACCTTGTATGTGAGGAGAAGGATTTTTAATCGATTCTGGATTTAACAGGGAGCCAATGAAGGCAAGCCAATACGGGAGAAATACGCTCTCTCTTTCTAGTCCCTGTCAGTACTCTTGCTGCAGCATTTTGGACATTACAAGTGACTGTAATAACTGTTTGACAATCTAACTCAAGGCTCCAATCTGAGAAATTCAAATTGAAATAATACCTTGAATAACAAAACAATTGTATGAAAAAACAGGACCAGACCAGAACAAAAAACAGAACATGAAAGTCGAAAAACAAAGATGGAGTTCTGGGGCTTGGCTCAACCAAGGGGATAGAGGGACGGTACAAAACAGTTCTGGAGGCCAACCAGGTGGCCAGCAGCGGAGACGAAGCAACTAAGGGGGCTGGCTGAGTGCCCAGCGGCAGAGACAAAGCAACTCTATGGGCAGGAAGGGTGACCAGTGGTGGAGACAAAGCAACTCTGGGGGTCGGCTGGGTGACCAGTGGCAAAGACAAAGCAACTCTCGGGGCCGGCAAGCGGGCAGGCAAACGGTCTGTGGCAGAGACCTAGAGCCAGCAGACACAGGTGCGAAAACAGCTGTGCACCTAGCAGTCTTGGGTGCTGGGCTGATGTTGTGCGGAGGCATGGGTGCAGAACTGCTGTTGCTGTTGCTGCAATGAGGCTCATCTGCTGCGCTGCTGCTGCGAGGCTTGAGTGCGGAGCTGCTGCTGCGGTTGCTGTTGCTGCAGGGATGATGAGCGGCGTCACCGAGGACCATGTTTTCTCCTAGAGTTCATTTGCTCATTTACTCCTCCTGTGTAAAGTCTGCGGGATCCATTATTGGTTGCGTCATGCTGGAGTATGGAGCTGGAGAATGCGGACCCAAATGCAGACTTTAAATCGGAGTGGCATAAACAAAAACCAAGCTTTATTTTAGCAACAGAAAGTCCAGGCAGCAGATAAAAACAAAGTCCTTAAATCCAAGCAGAGAACCATACATGCGGGAGACAGATGGGGAACAACAGTATGACACGTCAAGGAACTTAGGAAAATTTTGGGCTGAAATACACAAATGAGGTAATTAGATAGAGAGGACACAGCTGGGGAAAACAAGACACAGGTGAACAGAATCTAATTAACGAGACAAGGGGAAGCAAAATTAAACAATGCACCTGATACAAGAGACTAGCAAAGTAAAACAGGAAGTAGCTAAAAAGAGGAATTCTGGAGTAAGTTGGATGAAGTGGTAGAGAATGGCGACTGGAGCAGACTTCAATGGATATATAGGTGAGGGGAACAGAGGTAATGAGGAAGTGTTGGGTAGGTATGGTGTTAAGGAGATATTTAAGCTCTTTAATCAAAATATTTTTGATGCTAAAATATATCATTGTTATTATACGTGTAGAAGATTATTTTGTGATATACTAAGATTTGGCTTTCTTCTGCTATGCCTATGTTATGCTTAACCTCTTGACCCCTGCATGTAGGAGAGGTGCAGGTATACAGAATCTCCCCAACAGGACAGCGTCCTGTTTTCCGTCCATACCTCAGTCTCCAAACAGATATGATTTTTTTACCCCATTGGCTACATATATCTTGCTGAACTGTGTTTCACCTGGGCAAGGTAACTGGACTTCTGCCTGGCAACAGTGTAATATGATCTGGGAGGACCTTGTATAAGTAGGGACCGTCTGCTTCGTTCCTGTGAATTCCACACTACAATGCTGTGTGCCTTGTACTGACTGAATTCCTTTTTTCAAGAATAAAACTCTCAAAAGACAACTCCAGCGGTGTGACTTCTTTAATTTAATGAAGTAAATTTCCACAACATGAAGTTTCAAATTTATTGTTTTACAAAAAAAACAGATAAAAAGTAAAGGACATTGTTATTTTTCGATTAAGATGCCAAATGACAGTTATTTACTTGCATTCCTGAACAGAAACATTACTTTTAGTAGTTGAATGTTATGCTTTATTAATTCCTGACTTCTCAGAGAAGTCCAGTGTGCTGGCTCAAAATTGGAAATAAAAATGTGCATTTAGTTCAGTGAATTCAGTAATTTTTAGTTTTAATCAAGTTTTTTGACAGATTTCTAAAATATTTGTGTTTTCTTCTTTTCATGACAGGTAGTTGTGAATTTGTTAAGCACTGTAAACACATTTTGACAAACCATATTAAAATGTTTATTAGCAGTTCTACACGAATTTGGATTTGGTTCATTCTTTATAGACTGGATCAAAAACATTATACAGCTCTCCAAATGCATGTGTTAGGACAAATGATCTTACTTCCTAAAGCTTCAATCTACAGAGGGGCACCAGACAAGGCGTCCGCTGTCCCCCTCACTTTTTGTCATTTTCATCGAGCCACTGTGCTGTGCAGCCATCCGTCCTTCCTTTTAATTACACTATAGTCATTACAGCTCATGACACATCACCATACACATAGGACCTTGGGGAGCAGGTGGGGCTGCTGAGGCAGTCCCAATCACCTCTTCATTGCTGTCTGCCTCTCAATTTTACCTGCACTTTACACATTGAGGGTTTTGGGGGGGAGGTGGGGATGAGCGCTGTTGCTCATATCACATTTGTCCCCTCAATTTTAATAGCATTCCAGTTTTTCATAGTCATACTCACTATTACACCTCATACACTCATGTACACCAATACATGCACCCAACAGGTCACATCTAACAATGACAAGCGGGGAGGGGAGCCTCTTATTTTTCCTCTCCGTCTTTCTATCTCCTTTTCTTTTTCTTTTCCTCTGTCTTCTTCTCCTATCTTTCACCAACCTGGCCCTCACTCCCTGTCAGCTAAGTAAATAACTACTATAACTTTTTCAAAGTTTTTCAAACCAAATTAATCATATACATTCTAATTACATTTTTAATTAAAACTTAAATCATTTTATTTTCCCTCTCCACCATTTGGTTTCATTTCAAAATCTATTTTTTTCTTTTAAATTTTTTTTTCTTTTTTAAATCTATGTGTGCAAACTGATGAGTAATGACATACAGAAGCTCTGCAGTTTTTATTATCAACCAAACTCTGTGTAAAAATTTTAGTGAAAGCAAACTGCCACACCGTAAAAAGTAACTCGCTTCTTATAATATATCCACACATGTATTAGGCAACTATCCTCCCCCTGATGCTGATCCCCCACACTCTGCCTCTTATCTGTGTCCAGGTCCCAGGGCAGCAGTTTAAGCACAGAAGCCCAGACCTCCCTCTCCCCCAGCTACCTCCAGGTCTTCTGGATGCACCAAGGCATTCACAAGTCAGCAGAGACATAATCCCTTCAACCACCTGCTCTTGAAAGACCAAGCTCTTCACCCTATCTCTAAGGGAAAGTTCAGACACCTTTCGGAGTAATATCTTTTGTGCTGCTCTTATCTATCTGCAATCTCATTTTTTGGGTCACTACCCACAACTTGTGGCCACAGATGAGGGTGGGAAAACAGATCAACTGGTTAATCGGCAGCCTTGTCTTGATGCTCAGCTCTTTTCACTAACACAGACTGGTACAGAATCCGTGTTACTGCAGATGCTCTACCAATCCATCTGTCACTCTCCTGCTCCCTCATTCACAAAACCCTGAGAGTATACTTGAAATCCTCCAATTTGGGAAGCAACTCCTTCCCTACCCAGGGTGGGTAAGCCACCCTTTTCTGACAGAGAACCATGGTCTAAGATTCAGAAGTGCTTATTCTCATTCCAACCACTTCACACTCAGCAGAAAACTGCCCCAGTGTCAGCTGGAGGTCGTCGTTGAAGCAAACAGAACCAAACCATCTGTAAAAAGCAGGGATGGGATCCTCAGACCACCGAATATGATACCCTCAGCTCTTTGGCTGAGGGTAGAAATTCTGTCAATAAATATTATGAACAGAATCAGTGACAAAGGACTGCCCTGGCAGAGTCCAGCACCCTTGTTAAGTCAGGAACAAGTCTGACTTATTGCCAGTAATGCAAATCAAGCTTTTGCTATAGTTGTACAGGGACTGAATAGCCCGTAACAATGGAACTCACACCCCATACTCCAGAAGGAGCCCCCATAGGATGCCATGAGGGATGTGGTCGAATGCCTCCTCCAAGTCCTCAAAACACATGTAGACTGTTTGGGTAAACATGCACACACCCTCAATCCCACATCCGTAAGAGGAGAAAGAGCTGGTCCAGTGTTTCATGACCAGAACAGAAAAAGGATTGTTTCTACTCAATTTGAGGTCCAACCAACAGTTGGACTCTCCTTTCTAGTACCCTGCTGCAGACACAGGAAGGCTGAGGAGTGTGATCCACCTGAAGCTGGAACAAACCCTCTAGTCCCCCATCTTAAAATGTTTGCCCCAGTTTGCCAAGTGCCAAGAGACACTTCTCCAGACCTGCAAAGTTGCAGTGCACGTCAAGCAGGACAGACCCACAACATTCAGAGCCTTAGCAAACTCAGGACAAATCTCATCAAACCCAAGGGCCCAAATACTGGAGACTTGGGCATCTCGTCCCCCGTGTCCTCAGATCCTCCTTCTTCTATGGAATGTGTGTCAGTGGGATCGAGGAGATCCTCGAAGTATTCCTTCCACTGCCTACCTGACAATATCCTCAGCTGAGATCAGTAAGTCCCCATCCCCACTGTAAACAATTTGGTCAGGAAACTGCTTCTCCCTTCTGAGTCATCTGACAGTTTGCCAGAACAGCCTCTCACTGAACTCTTCCCACAGCCAAGTTTTTGCTTCAGCTACTGCCAGAGCCCAGTTCAGCTTGGCCTGCTGGCAGGTAGTCAACAAACCTTCCAGTTGCCTGTCCTAAGCTAGCAAGTTAGAAAAACTGAGTGTCATGCAGCAAACAAAGCAACATGAAAATTATAACTTTAACACACTGAACTCTGCAGTTGGTGTCTTTACTTGCATGTAGTGCTGGAATAAGTTTCACTTTTACTGCAGCATTTCCATATATTGCTACTGTTTATAGATTTCAGTCACATGACCTGTGCAGAGCCCTGTGTGAGGTAGTCTGTCAGATTCATAGCCTAGGGATTTATGGCACCTGCCTATTAACTACAGTTTAAATAACTGTCAAATTGCCATTTATTAACTTTAGTTATTAAAAAGTGTTACCACTCTTCTGTATATCACCATATGAAATGTGCCCTGCATAGCTGCGCCAATAAGTTGAACTGAAGTTCTGCTCAATATTAATTTTATCTCTCTATAAGTTTATTGATCTGGCCCTCCACAACAGTCCCAGTTTCTCATGTGGCCCCTTGGGAAAGTTAATTGCCCACCACTACCCAATTGGGTCTCTTCACCATTTGAATACTAGTAAGTTAGAAATTCCATAACAAATTTTTGGTCATAATTGTCCACCACTAGCTTTATCTATGTTTAATGTATAAAATCTTTCATATTGAAATTCAGGAAGTAATAATTTCAAAGAAAGGGCCTTACTGTTAAATATTAGTGTATGTAATATTAACCAAAGCAAGTTGAGTATTCCTGGACTACGCTTCTTAAGTAGTAAGATCAGTTTTTTATTTAGCAGGCTAAGCCACAAACAGGCAAACCTTGGGTGCAGTTTTTTGAACAGCCACATGAGGATGATTCCAAAAGTGAGTCATTCTAGTTAAAAAGCCCAATTTTATGTCATAAATCAGCATTTTTATTATGTAATTTATAATTTATTTATAATTTATTAAGGGTTAAAGTTGGAGGTCTGGCTGCTTTGACTGACTAGTCAAAGGACAGGTGGCTGCAATGCAGCTAACGGTGGTCTGCTGGGCTTGTCTTCTGCTACTTCAACTCACAGAACTATACCTGTCAAATGTGTTTGTGGTGTTGGTTCTTTTAAGAGCATTTTTAATGCAATAATCAGATAATTAATATGGCTCGATGTGTGGTTAATTGAACTTAATTGAAGTCTGCGCTCCAGTTTTGGTGAGCATAATTTTTGCATTTTTGTTTTATGTTACACAGCACTAAATAGCAGGTGTTTATTTCTATGCAATATGTTTGTAGACTCTATGACTGCAGCTTACCTTATCTTTTACATATAACATGTGCTTGTAACTCTTTACAACTAGTGTCTGGGTGAAGTCTTTTGTCCTGTCAACACCTCACCTGAGATCTCTGAATCCTTACAAGGTATCACTTACATAACTAAAATATTTATTATTTAATTATTATTCCTAATTAATTCCTACCACACTATTTACCTCTTAACCCCCTCATGACTAGTAAATTAGTAAACATTAGTTCAGGCAAAAAAGAGCTTGCATGTGGATCTTTTGTGAATTTACATTATGCAGGAACATTTGGCTACAAGCCATTCAAAGTACTGAATTGTTTAAATGAATTCACAAAATATATAACTTTTTATAACTATTTATTTTGGAATTTGAATTCTATCATTTAAGATTTTATTATTTTTTAATGTACAACATTTATTTTAATAATTGAATGGTTTCATGTTTTAGATATAAATTCTTGATGAATTCTCACTACACATCAAAAGTTATCAGGAGACATGTTATTGTTATTTAAAACATCCACAAATCTATGTAAGTAAATACCATCCCACATTTATTAAGACACAACAAAGAACAACAGAAAGCAACAAACTGGGAACCAACTGTACTGCAGCAGTACAGAAGCAACAGGCGACTGTTGTTGTGATTTGGGGCTTTATACATAAAACTGAATTGAATTGAAACATCGTGACAGTAAAGTCATTACCAGCAGATGTATTATGTGCAGATACGCTGAAGATGGGCAACATGGCCAAGAAGAAGAAAGATAGCACCATTCTTCTACCTGAAACACAAAACACAGAGGGAAGAATATTTTTTAAAAATAGGCTGACTAGTGGTAGTGTTTTTGTTTTGTTTTTTTCTTTTTAAACTTATTTTTGTAGATGATACACAACACAACACATAACATTACATTTGGAATGGTTGTGTCAGTCAGATTACTAGTTAGATTTTGACACACTTATACACTGCTCAAAAAAATTAAAGGAACACTTACAAAACACATCAGATCTCAATGAGGGGGAAAAATGATGCTGGATATCTATACTGATATGGACTGGGTAATGTCTTAGGAATGAAAGGATGCCACATTGTTTGATAGAAATGAAAATTATCAACCTAAAGAGGGCTTTCAAAGGGACCTGGAAAATCAAAGTGAAAAAATGATGCGGCAGGCTACTCCATTTTGCCGAAATCTCATTGCAGGATCTCAAAATGGTACTCAGTAGTTTGTATGGCCCCCACGTGCTTGTATGCATGCCTGACAATGTTGGGGTATGCTCCTAATGAGACGACGGATGGTGTCCTGGGGAATCTGCTCCCAGATCTGGACCAGGGCATTACTGAGCTGCTAGACAGTCTGAGGTGCATCCTGGTGGTGTCGGATGGACCGAAACATAATGTCCCAGAGATGTTCTATTGGATATAGGTCAGGTGAGCATGGCGGCCAGTCAATGCTATCAATTCTTTCATCCTCCAGGAACTGCCTGCATACTCTCACCAGATGAGGCCGGGCATTGTCGTGCACCAGGAGGAACTCAGGACCCACTGCACCAGCGTAGGGTCTGACAATGGTTCCAAGGATTTTATCCCGATACCCATTGGTAGTTAGGACTCGTTTCCAGTGGGTGTTGGACTCCGCCAGGGCTGCCCTTTGTCACTGATTCCGTTCATAATTTTTATGGACAGAATTTCTAGGTGTAGCCAAGTGGAGGAAAGCTTCCACCTTGGTAACCTCAGAATCTCATCTCTGCTTTTTGCAGTTCTGTTTGCATCCATCCTTTACATTACTCCCATCTTGTGGTGGCAGTCAGCTATTGTCACTGAAAGCTGCGCTTATTTCGTGCTCATATGAAAGTGTAGCCATCTCTGTATTACGGGCGTGTCCATCTCCTGTTAACAATGACTGAAGGTGGGCAAGCTGAGAGGCTAGTAGCTTTGTACTGGTTGTTTGCGCATGCGTATTGTGGATGAACCTCTGGTCTTTTACGGTAAACTGATGGGAGACCAGCGTGCGAGGCAAGCTGCCACTGGCTCAGCTTTCACTGCTCTGAGATCAGTTAAGACCTGTGCTTTGTGTGGAAACACAACTAACATTGGCAAGTAAACAACAGTCAGTGATTTATCATTGTAACAGATGAGTTTCCTCTTGCTAACCACCTTGGCCAGAATGTGTGACATAGAGAAGATGGAATGGAAAAAGTTGTTAATAACTCCTTAAGTGCATTAGCAAGGAAAGCCAACCAAGATGGAGAAGGGAAAACTATGTATGGTATAACAAAACAGGCAAGTTGACCAGGTCCTCAGCATCTATGAGAATATCTGAATGTACTAAGTTTAACCAGCTTTACTCCAGCTTCATTTTTCATTAATATTTTTACATTTTTTATTTTTCTGCAGAATAATTATTTTTACTTTTGATACTTTATGCACAATTTTCCAATAACAGAGTTTTATGTGTAATGAGGTGTTTTCATAGTGTTTTTTTGCTTCTTTTCCTAACGGAATGGTTTGAAAAATTCCTCCACCACTTATCATTGTCAGCTAATAGTAAATAATTTTTGGTAACATAGTAGATATTTATTTAACTATAGAAGTAATAATATTTTACAATTCTTCAGCCAGGAGGGAGTGCAGAAATGTGAAGCGGCCCATGTAGAGCACTACGAAGGAGTATTAGGGCCACAATAAGAAAAAATATATTACTGTTCATTTTGAGAAAAAAGTTGAAATTTCAAGATCAAACTCAAAATGCTATTTTGAGAATAAAGTTGAAATGTGGAGATTAAAGTTTTCGTTTCAAGTCAAACAACTGCCATGGCTGCTATAACCTCTATAAAATGCCTTGTGTAGATGAATTAGTGAAATCATCAGTTTTAGTAACAAGGAAATTATTTCACTTTTAGCATATGAACAAAGTGGTGATAGGTATAAGAACGTTGAAGAGATGGTCCACAAAGCTGCATCTGGTCAGAAGGAAAAAAAAACACACAAACTTGGAAGAGTTGGCTGGATTTGTGCAAAATGAAATAGCTGGCAATGGACAGATGCAAGAATACCGATGGTTACACCCTCCTGTAGTAAAGAGGATGTATGTTGTATCATAGAGACACCTGATCAAGCTGTTTGATCAACTCATCTTAAGAACGCATTTTGTAGAGGGTATAGTAGCCATGGCAGTTGTTTGACTTAAAACGGCAACTTTAATCTCCACATTTCGACTTTATTCTCAAAATAGCATTTCGAGTTTAATCTCGAAATTTTGACTTTATTCTCAAGATTAACTTTTTTTTTTGATGTGGCCCTAATACTCCGTCATAGACCGCAGACAAGCAGCACAAATGGTATGTTTTAATCTGATCCAATTTATCTTGTTAAATTGCTAAATAGTAGAGGAAGATGTTTTTGTTTGTGTGTATTGGGGGGGGGTATTGTCTCTGCTTGCCTTTCTGTAAAAGTCACCGCATGCCACTGCTAAAAAAAAGTTTGATTGATACAATAACAAATATTTCAGTGCAGTAGGGTTGTCACAATACTAGAATTTCCAGCTCAGTGCCAATATCCAAGAAAATACCTGTTACTCAATATCATTCAATACCACAGGGGCAAAAAATGACAAATTTAAGAAGTTTTTTTAAATATAAAGTTTAGAACGATAAAAACAATAAGATCAGTGACAACACTATTTTTAAGTTGTCTGATGTAGTGCAAAAAATACATTAGCATAATTTTAAGGTGCATATATGACAAATGTTTTAAGATTCTCATAGGCAGTGCCAAACCCCCCCAAAAAAGACTGAGTTAGTGTTATGTTTCTGGTGACTTGGCACTATTTTAATTGCTGATCAAAGAGTTGGTAAGGTAGGCTGCTAGTGTTTCCATCTTTTTCCTAGCAGACTTTTCTCTATCTGCGACTTTAAGAGAAATATAACACTTTTTAGACACAAATAATTGTGTTATCCTGTTAAGGTACAGACATCCATATCCTATTCACGTTACAGACATGACGACTGACAACATTTGTTGACTAGCTCCCACATTAACATTGTCATTTTATTATTAGCTATAGCCTCAACCTTAATGATAAGTTAAGAGGTGGTTGTGGTTATCGATTACAGATACCTTTGGCTACGTCTTTATTTCCACAGGGGTTACCCACAGCAGATGGATCCACATGTTTGATTTGGCGAAGATATTATGCCAGATGCCCTTCCTGTCACAACCGTTCCAATTATCCAGGCTTGGGACCCAAGTACAATAGCTTACGACTCCCAGAGGCAAGGTTTATGGCTATCGGGTAAACATTAACATGTGCACTGACCAGGTTAACATTTATAATAACTGTTCCAATACCTCAATATTGAAACGGGAGCTTTACTGACCACCTGAAATTCCTTGTTCAGAGTTGTGAATGTCAACTACTTCAGCTGCTAGAGATTGGAGGAGCTGTGTGCCTGTCTCTCTGCAGCATTGTTTGAACTTGTGTCAACTGGAGAAGACAAAAACAGCACTGTTGGTATCAATTCTGTTGCAAATGAGTATCTAATCTAAATGTAATTTTTAGTATATGAGTATCTGAGTCTCGATTTTTTTAAGAATCCTACAATTAGGGATGGGAATAAAGAAACGATTCTTGTGGAGAACTGGTTTCCAGTAGTTCAATTCCTTGGAATTGTTAGTCTGCTTGCCTAATGATTCCGCTTAGCGGTTCCACTTGTGCTACAAAGGATAAACTTCTTGATCTAAAATAAGGCAAAACAGAAATTATTTTATTTGGGCAACACAACCTATTACAACCTATTACATGGGTATGACAGTGCCATTGGTCTCTTACTGTCATCCGGTTGCAGGGAACCTTGTTGTGATGTTTCACAGTGCTTTTAAATTTGATAGATAGATTAGCTCGGTTGTTAAGACAAGTTTCTTTCAACTAAGGCTCCTCAGTAAGGTGAAGGCGCATCTCCCGCCACATGACTTTGAGAGTGTAACTGACGCTTTTCTTGCCTCTCGTCTGGACTATTGCATCTCTTTGTATGTTGGCTCTGATCGGTCCTTACTTCGTCGCCTGCAAGCTTTTCAAAATGCAGAAGCTCGTCTTTTGACGGCAAAAAAAAACCAACAGTGTGATCACAAGG
>VUQS01039812.1:0-14381 GCA_015108495.1 Heterochromis multidens | reverse complement strand
CCTCATATTGAACATACAAAAAACTATACAAAGAACTATACAAAAATGGGCAGAGCTGCCTCTTTTTGTTAAGGAAACTAAGATCTCTTGACATCTGCAGTAAAATGCTGCAGATGTTCTATCAGTCTATGGTGGCAAGTGTGCTGTTCTATGCAGCAGTCTGCTGGGGAGGCAGCATCAGAAACAAGGATGCAAGGAGACTGGACAAACTAGTGAGGAAACTGGCTCTGTAATTGGAGCCAGACTGGACACGCTGGGGGAAGTGGTAGAAAGATGCACACTAAAGATGTTAGTAGCCATCCTGAACAACTCTGATCACCCACTTTATAACATCTTTATAGATAAAAAAAAAAAAAACATCAGTACTGGAAGACTCCTCTCTCTCCGTTGTAAACTGGAGAGATACAGAAATTCATTCGCACCCACAGCCATCAGGCTTTTCAATTCTCTGAGCTATGTCAGACATATGAATTTCCCTCTGGGATCAGTGAAGTTATTCTTATTCTTCTTATTATTCTTATTCTGTGAGGTTGAACAATATGAGCACAGAGCACTCCACCAGCCATTGAGTCAACCAGAAGACAGGTGTGTGAATCCCATCAGGGACTATTATTTTTATATTTCTTTATGCATTTGTAATTTAATTTTCCTTGTCTGTCGCTGTTTAGTAATGTATGTTATGCACTAAAACTTTTGGTTAGGCTTAGACAACAAAGTTAGATTTAGAAATAAAATGGTTTGGTTTAAAATTTTAACAAGGGGATTCTACTATAGTCTTTTGGACTATCCTGTATCTTGAAAATAAGTCATTTAAAACCCCTATAGTATGAAACACCACAATTTACAGGCTAGAGAAACACTAGCACAATGACATATGCTAGAAGTCATTTGTTTTCTGTGTGGTAGTTTGCAGAGTATTCTTGCTATAGTAGTGCTGATATGTGTGTATTTGACAGTGTTAGTTCAACAGCATTGTAGATGAACCTGAATCTTGCAGTGTAAGTAATTATTAATAGCATGCTCACCTCAGGTTCCATCTGCTTCAACAAACATTTCTTATGTTTCCTTTTTTCTTTTTTTTTCTAAACAAACATGAAGTAGCAGATATGTTCCTACATGTACAACGTATAAAAACAGTGTTAGGATGCTCAAAATCTGTGTCGAAGGTTTGCTTGATCGAGCTCTGATGGACTGCCATTTTACAAGCCACTAACTGTTTGCCTAGCCTTTCCTTTCATCTCTTGAACTGGAGAGCACTTAAACAGATATTCACTGTCATCCAACTTTCTTTCCACCGTTACACCTGGCCCCATGCTTCTGCCGTTGTGTTCCTCCCTTTTGCACAATCCACCCCTGACATGAGTTAAGTTTTAGGACATACCTCAAACTTTGATTCCTTTGTGCTCCAAAGGGAATTACTTGTGAGCCAAAAAAGAAAAATAATTCTGTATGTGCAGGGGGATGAGTGGAGATGAGTTTTGTATGTTGAAGATGAATAACATTGCTTTTCTTACATCTATTTATGCTGTTGATGTTACTGTATGGTTTACTGAGTTGGAAAGAAGTTTTCCAGATTCACTAAACCTTCTGAAATTCTAGTTAATGGACAAGTTCAATGGCACAATTTACCTGTCTCTATAAATTTCAGCCAAGCCAGGCACAACATTTGCTTTTCTGTTAGTATTGTTGGCGAAAATCTATAGGGGAGATGTGCATTTCTTGTTTTCTTGTGGATCAATTCAATGACTGAAGCAGGGACTAGGATTTTTACAGAGCTTAAGAAGCAATTAAAGGTGTGCCAAGAAGGAGAAGAAACACAGCACAACCATCCTAACAGACACTGTCAGGATTCAGAGAAGGCAGCTTCTTAGTTCAACATGAAATTGACTTTCAGGGAGTCAAGGGGTTTAGTGGTGTTATTTAGCTTTTCATCACTATAGTTTTCAAAGATCTAAACCTTTACTTTGACTTTTAAACAACTAGTGGAAGAGATGCTCTCAGTTTAAAAAATGTGCCAGCTCAGTCACATTCAAGTGAGTATTTGCACCTGTCATGTTATTGAAAAGCATTTACTCCGGTACTTTCTCTTTCAAAGTTATTTTTATGTACAGCTGTAAAAAGCTTCAAATGAATGTAATCCTCTGCTGCCATTATTTAGTGCCATGCAATGTGATATGAGCTTGATTAATAGCTCAATCAAATGTGGGATGTGGTTTAATCTGCCTTGATTCCCAGACTGCAGGATATGTTGGCATACTAGTGGATCTAAAGGCAGTTCATCCTGTACAAAAATTGGATTTCTAAGTTTTAGAGAATTTCCACGATCAAGTGTCACCAACTAAGTAAGAGAACCACCAGGACTCTTCCTAGACACTTTTTTAGGGAAATTAATTCAATTCTGTTCAAATACTTATTATATAAAGTGCCTCAGGGCACAGTGGTGACAGCATCATGCCATGGTGGTGTTTCTCAGAACCAGTAAAAGAGAAAATTAAAGTAAAATTGTTCTCTATTCAGCAAGACAATGACATGAATTATACGCTGAAGGCATCACTGGATTGGCTTTTAGACAAAACTGGCAAATTTTACGAAGGTTGTACTTAGAGAGCCAGTTATGTTCGTAATTGAGATAGGTCATTTACACAGGCAGCTGAGTGCTTGTCTACAGACAAGGGTGTCATGGTACTAGGTCTTGGACTCAGCATTTTGTGTTTTGGGACTCCTAAGCTCCGTTTATGCTTAATTATGTTCAATTTGAGTCTTAGTCTGTTTACTGTTTAGTTTTTCTCCTTTGTGTTTTCCTTTGTATTTATCTGGTGTGGATGGCTTTATAACTGCTTGCAGTTATTCTTTACCTTTTATCTTACCTTCAGAGTATTTTGAGCTCTTGGCTCCTGGTTTTGCCTTATCTTAGTTGAGTTTGTATTTCCTTTGTACGGTCTTTTGAGTTTTGCATTATTTTTATAATAGATTTTCTTGGTTATACTCTCAGTTTAGTCATTAGAGTTTTGGCTGTAGTTTCCACTTTCCTCATGTTCTTTGTATCTTGTCAAGCCGTTGTCTCTGTTTTAGATGTTCCTTTGCTATGTTACTTCCCGTGTTATTTTGATAGTAATGTTTCCTTGTTTTTGGTTTTACTTCCCCCCCGTCTCATTAGTCTGATTCAGTTCACCTGTGCCTTGTTTTCCCCAGCTGTCTTCCCTCTCCTTAATTACCTCTTGTGTGTATTTAAGCCCTCAGTTTGAGTTAGGTTTTTGTTGTGTCATACTGTTCACCTGTTTGTGTTTGTTTACCCCATTTGGATCTATGAACTTTGTGTTTCAGTTGCTTGTTGGGTTTTTCTGCCTTGCCTAAATAAAGGTTACTTTTTTGTTTATTAAGTTTGCCTACTAGTCTGTGTTTTGGTCCACTTTATCAACTAAACATGACAAAGGGATTTGCTGTTATTTTGTACAAGGATTTAGTGATGTTTGACAATAATATAAATTGATTTATCAGTGCACTTGAAATTATCTAATAATTACTGGGGCCTGGGTCTTCCTGTGCCACTGGGGTTGTGCTGGCTGGTGTCCTTCCTGGGCTTTGGGTCTGTTCACTGTCCCTTGGCTCCTGCAGTGCAGTGTGCTCCACTTCCTGGCTGTTCGTGCATGGGACCAAGATGTGCTGTCTGGCCTCCTGTTGGGTCTCCGCGGGGGGCCTCGGGCACTGGTGGAGGCCTTCCTGTGTGTTTCTGGCTCTGGCCACTGCAGCTTGGTCTTCACTGTTGGTTGCGGCTACTTGGGGTTTCTAAGCTTGTGTGGGCTCTCGTCACCACTCTGTGTGTTGGTGTTCAGGCTCTGGTGGTTCAGGCGGTCTTGATGGGAGTGGGGGTGTCCTCATGGTGTGGACCACCACACTGCCTGTTGTGGTTTCTGCTTGTTTCTCTGTCCTTGTTTGATTGTTTGGTTTCTGGGTTTCATTGTGGTGCTTTTTTTTCTTTCTAAAGGGAGATGGTGGTTGGGGATATTTAGGGTTGGGATGTTGGTGAGGACCACACGCACATGTTCACAAAAGGCAAAAAAAAAAAGTAAAAGAAGAGAGAGGTTATGTATGTATACAGTGAATGTATCTGAGCGTGAAATGTGTGCTAAGCATGCCTGAGGAAAGTAAATGTGTATCAGTCTGTGTTCCAAAAAGTTGAATCTGTTCATCTGGACGTAGCGTTTTTTAGTGGGAGAAACGTTTCGTCACCAACTGGTAACTTCTTCAGTCTCAGCTGACTGCAGGTTTCCCCAACCTTATAAACAGTACATTTGCATAATGACCGAAACCAGCACCACTGACTAACAATGGCCCATTGTTAGTCAATGGAAACGTTTCTCCCACTAAAAAACGCTACATCCAGATGAACAGATTCAACTTTTTGGGATTCTTTTACCTGGATTATTGAGCATGCATCAAGAGATCAGTCTGTGTTCATTTGTGTGAAATGAGGCTGGATACATGTGAGGAAAAATGCACAGAGCCAGCTGTTCTGTTGTTATTTATGGCAGAAGCCAGTGGCTATAACCACCGAAAGGACACTATATATCGTACATCACATTTACAAAGATGCAACATTATGAAAAAAAAGTCACACTAACAGCTGCACTAATATCAGCTGTCAATGTGCAGTGACCTACTTGCTGTGGAGTATGGTATTCAGTATACAAATTGAAGTGTGTTCAAGCTGGAAACACAAGTGGAGATGAAGGGTTAGTTTTCATAAATGACAAATGTAGCTTCATAAATGCAATAAATGCAAATCATAAATACTTGGTTTTTTTTGTTTGTCTGTTTGTTTCTTTGGGACAGATGACTAGATAAAACAACCAATTTAATAATATTACTTGGGGTTCTGAAAATTATCAGGTTTTTCAAAATGTGCAGACATTTCTTGGTTAGTCATAAAAATTTAATGGCAGATTATTTAATAGTGTAAACTTATTGTTCATTCCAGAAGCAATTCCACTTTTCTTTTTTTCCTTTTTTTTTAAATAAAGGTGCTAGGTAGCAAGTCAGGATAGTACACTAGGAAGGGGTTATGGTTGGGGGTTAGGGTTAGTAGATTCAAAATTACTTTTTTTTATTTAAAAGGTTTTTATTTAAAACTTCTGTTTTTATTTTGTTTAAGCCTAGTCAAGGCTGAAATAACACTGGCAGATTTTTTTTTCTTTTTTTTAATGATACCATATTGACATGGTCTACTAATGATTTCAAATGATTTGATTGAGGTAGATCATTTAATCTTTTTGAACATAGAACAAAAATAACAAATGGTGCAAGAGTACATATAGCCATATAGCTAAATTTACTAAGGCTTCTACCAGAGTTTTTCACTAAAGCTTAGCCAAAGCTTCTAGAAACCAGCAAAAAAAATCATTACAGCATGCAGGTGTGAGCTCAAAGAACACGTGTTATTTTGCTAGTAGAAACACTAGCTTATATATACCCTGGTCAGATAACACTCCCAGGAAACAATTCCTCCCCGATGTAACATTTGTCCATTTTCCATGTTTGAGTAGAGGTCTAAAGAAATCAAGGAATAAGAAAAGAAAATTCATCTCAAAGGATATTGATAAACTGGTTCATCACTAATGGAAATTTTCTTTCTTTAAGAAGTGCAGATGTTAGTTTAGATAAATTCTGGTCTATAATTGAAGCTTGGTGCATGTTATTTTGTCTTATTTTGTCTTATTCGGGTTATGTAATTACTTTCTATGTCAATTGCCCAAGCGATTTACATGGATTTATTAAATTTGTCTTTTCTCTAATCCTAAAATTAAGATTCAGAATTGCATTGATTTCTGAAACAAACCTTGGAGCAAACAATTTTTATTGAATCTAATAACTGTTAAATAATGAAGTTAAAACCTTTAAGTCTGCTGATGAATCAAATAAAATGACATAATGATAAGCTCATCAACTGCAATGTCAACTGCAATGTCCTGTCTGTCTCGCACACTTCTGTTTTTTGTTTCCCCCTATTGTGTATCATCAGCCTCAAACCAAGCATCCTTGTTAAAAAGAGTGACGTTCTGAAGCTAATTAGGGACCCATTACTTATTTAAAGGTAACTTGTTTATGTGAGAGCAGAGGTATAAATTATCCAATAGACAATGTCTTTGGGGTATTTTGTTGAACAGTGCTTTATTAACAGCAACTGTTGAGGGCAGTTTAATGGCATCCCAATTATTTCTTGGGACTCTGAAATAATTGGGATGAGTCCCTTGCCAGTTCCAGCCAGAAGCAGCCAGCTAGCACCCATTTAGAGAGGCTAAAGAACTGTAGGACTTAATGACAGTGTTAAAACGATTCTCTTTGGACGGATGTGTCTTTTATTTGGACCAGTGGATAGTTTTTTTTTTTTTTTTTTTTATGCCAAATGAGAACAACTGAGAGAAATACATTTTATTTATAGATCTATTAACAGAGACCTCTTAATTTAAATGCTGTATTTCTTTGGTCCTTCAAGGAATTTCACAGCTTTTAGCTTGATTTAAAAAAAACAATATTTAGGGATATGTAATGTCCATTATAACCAATGATAATAGTGTCTTTTTAATTTTAGGTTTTGTCATAGCAGCTTCACAGTACAATGCACTGTCCAGAAATCTCCATTCTCAGTTTCTCTTTGTGAATCCACCAGTTGACCTTGTGAAAAACATAGCTGAGTGCTCTCTGAAGAAGAAACTCAGAAGAAACACTGTCTGCTTTTGAAAAAAAATGCTTACAATGGTTCTTATAGTAGGCTTCATTAAGACTGAATGAGTGACAGAAATGATGGAATTTGAGACTTAAAACATTAAAAAAATATAAATATATATTTTCCTCTTGAAAACATACTCTTGACTTGTTTTCTGATTACAGATGAATAATTGTGGATGGCTTGCAACAAATTGTTTTGCAGCTTCTCTTAGATATGGAACATTTCTGTGCTTGTACAAAAATTACTAATTCTCCTATCTTTACATCTCTATCTCTCCCCCAGAGTCAACTGGCTTTCTTGCCACCACCTGTTCTGTCAAAACTCTTGCCTTCTATCCAATGTTTTCAATTTCATCTGAAGACTTCAGAGGTCCTCCAAACAGCTGGTGCTGCATCTGCCTTGAAGCAGAAAAAACTGCACACATGCACAGTAATGTAAATGATTCACTCCTACAGCAATATTATTCAGTGTGTTGAATAAAGATCTAAGCAACTGCAATATCACGTTTTCCTTTGAAGTTGGCATGCTTGATGAATGCAATACAATGCAGCCTTGTGTTTTTATAATGCTGTTCTTTTTTTTTTTTCCCCACCCAGTGTACCTTGATTCACTATACCATACTGTATGTTAAGTTTCCAATCAGTTTTTCTCAGTCTCAATTTCAGGGACAGCCTCATCAATATTAAATTCACTGACTTACTGTAGGTACGATAACCAAAACACATTAACCACCATGACAGCTGGAACACAAGGCACAAGAGGTAGATTAATCAATCATATATGCAGCATTGCCAAGCTGGCAGCATCCCAAGGCTATATGTAAATCACAAAATGTAGACCAATATACTAAAGCACAAATCAATGACAGAGCAAAAGTAGTGCCTATCCTCAAACTCCACAGACTATTAAGCCATTCCATATAAAATAATTCAAAACTGAAAAAAGTTCCCATCTGACCCCCCTCAGAATCAGCTGATTATGTTGGAAAATAACTGTGGAATATTTAATGAAGCCATACTTTAAAAAAATTCCAACTTACAGGCTCTCAGGGTTCAAAAGGGTGGGTCAAAATTAGGTGAGTGATCAGGCCAGATTTACTAACAGTCTGCACCAGTGCAAAGCACTCTTTTGAAAAAGAGCTACTGAAAAAGCTACTGTCAGTATTTTTAAAGAGTCAGTCTTGCAAGTGAAAGGTATGGGCATAGTTAAGTTTGCCTCTGGCCTTATTGTATATATTTCTGGGTTTCTCTTTCAGAGGGAAAAATTTTGGATAATATTTAAATGAAGTTAAATGACTGTGATTTACAAAGGCTTTCGACCTGTATTTTACTGCAAATTGTGGTGAATTTAAGGCCGAAAGACAGTATATCTTATTTTGTACCCAATGTTGTTGTGATAGCTGCCATTCGGAAAGAGGGAGATGTTCTCAGAACAACTGCATAATTGGCACAAGTGGATGGCTTGAAGCTGTGAGCACAGTGCCCAAGGCCTCAGTCACACAAGTCTAAAGACCGGTCAGTGATCACCACGCAACCATAGTTTGAGTGTTTGCAAACAAGAAACAAACTTGTCTGCAAACACCAACTATTTGCCGAGCGGTAGTGAAACTGTGAACAGTGCAACATTCATTGTGCCTTACTGCTGCAACCAACATGTTTCAAAAGGTGCAACTTTTACTTTGAAGGTGAATGGTCTCTGTTTCCAGTTTGCTGGGATTAACACAGAACAGGTGGCACTCAAAACTGGGGACTCTCGTGTAATTACGTATTTTTCAGTGTTGGCTCTAACTGCTTGACTCTGAGGTAACAAATGATTTTTATTCCATAGCATGCTCACTGCCACTTTAGGACATGCAACAACTATCTATAATTAATATTTATATTAATTTTTACTCAAATAATCTCAGAGTAGAGAACAAAAAAAATATAAGTAGCAGAACCCTACTGCTTCAGTAGCTGCTACACCCATTGTAACCTTTTAATACTGAGCTGTCAGACTAAACATAATGGCTGTCATATTAAGGAGAGATCAATCAATCACAGTCTATCACCCTCTGCTGCATTCAAATCATAAGTTCAGTTGACTTGACAAATTATACGGCAGTGAAAAACAAATGAGGAGACATGGTAGAAAGGAACACAGCCACAGGATGACATCTGAGTCTGATGTAGTTCCCTTAATGACATCAAGAATTTCCTACAATGAAATGTGCGTGCACATACGCACTTTTGTAAGTGATGACAGAAAAAGCAACTGACACAAGTCTTAAGGATTTTCGGTGGGGGTGGGGGAGTGAGCTTGCGTTCCTGTTCCTTGTCAGGCTTCAGGAGGAAGCTGGGGAACGAGGCTAAGACAGTGTGATTGAGCTGATGTGACACCCACAAGGTCAATTCTCACTCCTTTCATGCTGTTGTAGCATTCTTAGTGTGAAAGGAGGTATTCACATACAGAATAACATCTAACTACCTGGTATTGAGGGGCAGGCTTGGTCTGATGCATGGAAAAGCCAAAGTAAGCTTTTAAGTGTAAACATAAGCACTATTAACTGAACTTTACTCACATAAGAATATCTTTAGTGCACCAAGTCCATGTGAAACCTCTCCAGGGAATCCTTGAAAGGTTGTATTCCCATGTCTCTGATGATATCTTAAAAGGGAGAAGTTCAAAGGGCTGTTCTGTAGCCAAAAACCCAAGGGATGAATCCAGTTATGCTCTGTGTCCACTTTAAAAGACATGGGCCTAATCAGAAAATCAAAGGAAGTAAAACACCACCAAAATCTGCTACCAAACCCAAATACAAAAGTGTCACAGAAAGTAGTTAAATTTGTTTACTACACAACCCTTCTCACAGTAGTCTTTACTTAAAGAGCATCTATGCTACAATGTAAACATGAGCCCTTTAAAAGAAAAATGAGCCTATCTATAACTTAAAATACCAGTTCTTCTGGTTTGGTTGTAGACAAGTCACCAAATTTCTTTCCAAACCCAACCTTAAAATGAGAGTTAAAGTTAACAGTTTCTGCAGGAATATCTAAAGGTCACTGAAAGACCTAAAAGCTGCAGACAAACATACAAACCATTTCAGCCCATCTAGTTTCAAATAATTTAGCATAAAGAGACAAAAAAAAGCAACACATGGACCAACACATGGACATTATAAACCCTCAGGGACACAACTGTGTTTTAGACATCATCACAGACCTGAGAGTCAAACATTATCAGTTTGGGGTATAATGTATATAATTTGTAACACGTTACTGGAATTAAAACATTAAGTTTTCTGTAACACAGTATTGTAATGCATTACTGTACTAAATTCAGTAATCACAGTAAAGTTACAAATATGTGTTACAAAGGTTCTTCAGTTATCTGCACAACAACAGTTTGTTTGCAGCAAGGTAGAAAGGTTGACAACTTTTGAGCAGTGGAGATATGGACATTACTTATTATTTTTATTGCACAAAAGGACACGTATGTTAAGGTAAAGTGCAAAATGCAACCAGGCCAGAAATGCCTGTTGATAAAACAACATCAACTCTTTGCAAGCATCTGCAAAGACAGCAGGCTAACACAAATCAAGTAGAGAAGAATGCTGTGACAGCAGAGTTTATGCTAACCCCAGCCAAGAAGCCTGAGCCTGTAACAGCAGCAGTGATACAAGCAATCAGGCTTGTAGCATTGTAGCCTCCATTTCTACTCAAACTGGTTTAAGTAGAATCACTCAGTTGACAGTAGAATCACAGTGGAAATTGCTGGGCAGTGCTTTTTGGGCTGGTTTTCACTTTCTGTCATCTTTATGTTCACACTTAAACACTAAAATAAAGCTCTTGTTTGTGTCCCCATTAGGATCAGGATTCGTGTCCATGTGTGGGAGTGTAGCCTAAGGTTTGTATTGTTAACTGGTAATTATATGACAATAATATCAGGCAGTGTTACGGAGTAACGCAAAAGTAATGTAACAAGTAGTGTAACAAATGACTTAATCGCTCCCTGGAGAGAGTAGAGTGATGTATTGGTTTTTTGGGTAACATCCCCAACGGTGCAAACGATCTTATAAGAACAACAGACCATGGTGAATGTTCTTCCCCTGCACTGCTAGACTTAAAAGCAGCATTTGATCCAGTGGACTACAAAACTCTGATTGACAGCGATACTGGGATGGCACTGATCTGCTTTGTTGCATCTACTTGACTAATTGGTGAGTGACCTTCTTCCCTCAGCCAGGGGATTGAAAATGGGTCGTGGGTAAGTAAGTAAGTAAAACTTTATTTATATAGCACCTTTCAAGACAAAGATCACAAAGTGCTTCACAAAGAAATACCAGAGCATTTTAAAAAATACTCTGGTGGGTATTCCAGCATGACAATGATCCAAAACACACGACCAAGGCAACAAAGGATTGGCTCAAGAAGAACAATATTAAGGTCTTGGAGTGGCCTAGTCAGTCTCCAGACCTTAATCCCATAGAAAATCTGTGGAGGGAGCTGAAGGTTCGAGTTGCCAAACATCAGCCATGAAACATTAATGACTTGGAGAGGATCTGCAAAGAGGAGTGGGACAAAATCCCCCCTGAGATGTGTACAAAACTTGTGGCCAACTACAAGACACGTCTGACCTCTGTGATTGCCAACAAAGGTTTTGCCACCAAGTACTAAAGCATGTTTTGCAAAGGGATCAAATACTTATTTTCTTCATGAAAATGCAAATTAATTCATAACTTTTGTGAAATGCATTTTTCTGGATTTTTTTTGTTATTGTTCTGTCTCTCACCGTTCAAATACACCTACCATTGAAATTATAGCCTGATCATTTCTTTGTTAGTGGGCAAACTTACAAAATCAGCAGGGGTTCAAATAATTATTTCCCTTACTGTATATGTGTGCGTGCTTGTTTGCTACTAGTTACAGGTGGTATATGACCTGACATTTGACAAACAGACCTGAACCTGATGTTCCATGCATGGGCTGCATATAAGACAAAGAAGCAAGAAGACAGTGTACCGGTAATGGTCTAAATATCTTTCTACAACTCATAGCTTATGTCCGTGCCAAAAGCAAGCACAGCCATCACCTTAGACCTAATCATCTCAGCATGAAGAAGTGAGCAAAGATCCACAACTTATTTATGTTCAACTCAGTTATGATGGCCATCGAATGAAGTGGCCATATGTGTGGGTCAGGTCTTTATGAATTCCTCATGGTGACTGAACCTGGCAGGGGAGGATTTATCCGTGAAAACAGATGGGCAGGAAAAGAAGGAGGGAGCCATCAAGCTGAGAGAGCCCTGCTGGGCGCCTCCTTATGGCAGAATGAATTACCAAAGTCTGGCAATGCTTAACGTCAGAATGCAGCACATTATCCCTGACTGATTATTTTTATATTGAATAGACTGAATCAAATTAAAAAGTGCACAGACAAAGTTAGAATAATACTGAGCAAAAAATACGTGGTTGAGATATGCAAGTCTCTCTGCAAGAATCTTGAATTGACTGACAGCTTGAAATAAGGATGACTGAGTTTATGTTTCTATGAAGTTCATAAATATTTTCTATGAAGTTCAGATATCCCTTCAACCAGAAGAAGGGAACATCAGGCTGAAGAAACTGTTTTTTCTTTCCTTGTTTCTAATTGCTTGGCATGCATTGATAACATTCACCAAAGACCTATGATCTCATGAGAGCAAAATACAAAATACACACCACTACACATAACCAGAGACATTGTCTAATTAATGTTTAGCCTTTGTTTCTTGAAGCACTGTGGCTTTCTACTCATTACAATTAAATGGTCACCCACAAAGGTAGGCAGAAATAGCAACCAATGTCATGTTAATGAGCATAGCAGACAGAAATGTTTTCACTAGCAATTGTACATCTTGTCCTATTCTTCACTGTTTCTTTTTCACTTACAAGTTTTGTTACAGTATTCACATCTTTAATAGAAACATATTAATTTCTTATGAGACATACAGTATGTGCCCGTAATGGTACAGAGGGAGTCTTGAGACTTGAATTTATGAATACTGAAAATACTTTAAGTACGCAAGAATATAGTAATTTGAACTCTAACTTTGAAGTGGTTTGCATGATCTGAAGTACAGAGGATAAACATCAAACATATCTTTAAAAAATGCATACCAATCTACAATTCACTATGCTTTCTAAACTGTTAGAAAGATTGTTTTACAGGAACTTCAGAGATGTACTTTATTAAGACCTACAGTCTGCCTTCAAAAGCTACTGAAAGCTACCAAAAGTAGCAAATGATGTTTTGCTAGCATTAGATAATTACTCTACTTCCATTTTACTACTGTGTGACTTCACTACATGCCTTTTACACCGTAGTAGTCCTGTCCCAAACACCATTTTTGGACTCTCGAACTTAGGTAGTAATAAATAGTGAACTTTCAAAGGGAGTCAAACCCTTCATAATTTTTGACCCTGTACTGTATCAACAAATCAACCATTTTTTTTAACCCAAGAAACATTTTTTGGATTTATCTCAGTTGTCTGTATATGATTCAGAAATTCTGATGCATGCATTTGTTACTTCTACACTTGATTATTATAAATTTATTTTAAAAACATTACATAAAAGTTATAAACTGATTTGCATGTCATTGAATGAAATAAGTATGTGTGCGTCTGTATTTTAAAGCCCACTGAGACATTATAATATCATATCATTAACTTTGACTTGTGTGTGGATAAATACCATCCAAAGTATGATTTGCACAGACAGATGTAACCAGGGAGTAGGTATCAAATTATGACCACCACACCATTCCTCCAGTGTATAATAATAATAATTAATAATGTCAGGCTTCCACAAATTTATGTCACACAATCAGTCTGACAAAGGATCAGAAGAAAAATATCAGGTGTGTATGACAGAAATGAGGGAGATATTAATTAAAAAAACTAACCTCCAAAAATTGATAGAAATATTATTCTGAAATATTATTCTGAAATAAATACACGATGCTAGTAAATGTTAAAAATTGTAGTATATGGTTAATATTTTATACAGGAATTTTAACTTATGCCTTAGCCCTTAAGCAGGTGTGGACTACTGTAACGCCATAAATAATAATTATTCCCATGATTCATGAGTTATTTGTTCAACAAAACATGACAAAAGAATGAATAATGTCCACCAGTCATTTCCCCGAGATGGCATTTTCAAGCCCAGGGCAACATCTTCAAATTGCTTGTTTTGTCCAGTTTATGTAAGACAGGGAAAAGAAGCAAAATTTCACATAGGAAAAAATGTCTGTTTTTTTTTTTTTTCTTTGATCCAAGATAGAAAGTGTGATTAGCAATGCATAAAAAGTATGTAGTAAGGCTTTTGAGAACTAGTGCCACAATTGTGTTATCAAACAGTCCCACAACTGTTAGGAACATCTGGGACTGTTTAGCGCAATTACATTCTAAATAAGCTTCAACAATCATCACTAGTTCTGTAACTCATCATTACCTCATTATCACTCAAGAACTCATTATCAACTCATTATCACTAAACTGGACCACCTTCAGACCCCCCCACCACCTGGATCAAAGATTTCCTCACCAACCGGCCTCAAACCGTCAGACTTGGCCCCCACCTCTCCCCCCCACTGTCACTCAGCACCGGATCCCCGCAGGGCTGCATTCTCA
>VUQS01039795.1:3118-23908 GCA_015108495.1 Heterochromis multidens | reverse complement strand
TTTTTCCCACAAAAAAAAAAAAAAAAAAAAAAAAAAAAAAAAAAAAAAAAAAAAAAAAAAAAAAAAAAAAAAAAAAAAAAAAAAAATGGATGTAGCAAATATGATACAAATTAAAACTTATATATGCAAATTAATATATATTTTTTTTATTTGTCAGAAGGTTCAATAAACACTCCATTTTTTAAAAATTCGAATTTTCTGGCAATTATTTAATGGTTCAAGCTTTAAAGGGTTAAAGGTTAGGTCCAGTGTAAAACAAACAAACAAAAAACTAGAACTTGTTTTTATTAAATTTAACCTCCTAATTAATCATTTTATTTAAGCCGAGTGTTACAGTACTCTTGTATAATAATAATAGTTCACAGGTCTCCTAATGAAAATTTTATAACTTGGCCTCTGGAGCATTGTTAAAGCTTTGTTACTGGATTAAAAGGGCCCTGCTGGCGCGACGGTGGTGTAATGTAATCCCCGTCATGCTTATTGCCAACACAATGACATTGCACAATCAGCTGGACCCACTAACTGAGGCCCTTTGTTCTCATGCAGCCTCCTTGGAGAATTTTGTCCCACATAAAATCACCACTTTGTTTGGCCTGATCACAGCTGGAGCTAACTTCTACAAAAGGTGGGATCTGTCTCTCAACGAAGCACATTTCTCTGTGTCATTATGATAACAATAACAACTGTTAAATCTGTTGAGCAGCCTTGGAGTTAAAAAGAAGAGTGAAGCAGAGGCTATTTGGCAGAACTCCTATCAGTGAGTATATTTAGATAGCAAGCTGAAATAAATATTTTGTGTGGGGGACATGTGATTTCCTTTAACCGATTTTACTGGGGAATATTTTTCAGGACATGCCCTTATTGCTTCTAGCATTTGAATTCCTTTACACCATTATGCCTTTAATATAAAATTAATGCAGTGAGGTTTATTGAGGCAAACATATGAAGGAGACCTCCACAATAAACCCAATACAATGTGGAAAAATCGAGAGAAAACACAGATAATATGACCCTTCCTCCATCCCACTTGTAACTGAAAAACCGCCCTCAGACTTTTCAGACTCCCCTTTTTTATAATTAAGTCAACTTTATTGATATACTACTTAACACACGCCACCGTTGATGAAAGGCTCCTCACAGCTGTGGTTGCCAGATAAATGAGGTCTTCCATCAACAGCATTCAGCCACATACCAAGCTCAAGTTTTTTCTTTAATAGTTTACAACTTTGGTGAAACTACAGTACTGTGCAAAAGTCTTGCAAAACTAAAGGGACGAACCAGTGTTGTGTCCACACATAACAGACAAGTTAGCAAAAAAACAACTTTAAATGGTATCTTTAGGCACTTTGTTACTCGCAGCCTGTCACAAAAACACATCATCTGTTCCCATTTCTTAAAAAATGTCAAAGATCACACAGTTTGACAGGCATAAAATGGTATTTTTGCACCAACAAGGTGATTCCTAAAGAGTAATTAGCTGAAAACTGGGCATATTGGTGTGGTGTGCAGTGTGTCTTTAAGAAACTTGAGGAAACTGGAAAAGTAGAGGACAAAAGAAGATGTGTCAGGTCTAAAACACTATCTACAGCAGATGGAGTATCTGAAAGTCCTTAAGAAATAAGAAAAAATTCAACAAAGACCTGACACAGGATCTTAGATATGATGCATCCATTGATTGATTGATTACTGTTCACTGAAGGCTCATCAGAAATGGTCTCAGTGGAAGGCTGGCTGTCAAGAAGCCATTCTTAAGGAAGGAAAACAGGGAGGAAATGCTGAGGTATGCCACATTACACAAGAACTGGACTAAATAATCATCCTATTTAAGGACTTTCAGATACTGTTCATCTGCTGTAGATAGTCTTTTAGGCCTGACACTCCTTTAGTCATCCACTTGTACAGTTTCCTCAACTTTCTTAAAGACACACTGCACACCATGCCAGTATGCCAGGTTTTCAGCTTATGGAGGTCTGATGGAGTGATGAATCTGTCAGTAAGTATGGAGGAGGTCGGGAAAGAAGTACAACAGTGAGAGTCTACAGCCATCTGTCCTGGTTTGGAGCTGCATTTCAGTCAGTGTTGTCAGAGAACTTGTCAAAATTGATGGAACTGTGAACTCAGAAAAGTATCATCACATTTTGATCCACCATGCAGTACTATCTGGAAAGTTTCTGATTGACAGTGATTTCATCTGTCAGCATGACAATGATCCCAAACACACTGCCAGTGCAGTAAAATCATACCTGGATAGAAAAAAACACAGTGGAACACTGTAGTCATGGATTGGCCTCCCCAGAGCCCAGAGCTCAACATTATTGAAGCAGTGTGGGATCATCCTGACAGAGAACAGAACAAAAGGCAGAAACATCCAAAGAAGAGCTTTGAATGTCCTTCAAGAAGCCTGGAGAACTATTCCTGAAGATACTTAAAGAAATGACAGAAAGCTGCCTCAGAGAGTTCAGACTGTGCTGAAGAATAAAGATGCTCACACCAAACATTGACTGTCATGCTTGTTAAAATTGTACAAACTCTGTTTTTGCCTTATATACTGTTCTTCCATTTATGTTTACACACGTTTCAATAAATCGCTGCACCTGTTTCCCATTTTCCTAGCAAAATATAAAGAAATGAGGGGTGGCTCAAGACTTTTGCACATAACTGTAACTGCTGACAGCACCATATGAAGAGCATAGTATTAGCTCAGCTGAGCTCAGTGCTGTTATGGCGCTGACGGATGTTGGAGTGCAGACTTTCATTTCACCAAATGTGTGTGTTCTTCCAGCCATGCAGCGGTGAGAGAGCAGGTGGAGGAGCTTCTGCAGCTTGAGGTCTGTACTGTTTTCCTTATTATTATATAGTATTCCTTGTTATTCTTTATTATTATTATATTATCTTTGTTTTTGGGGTTTTTTGAGTTACAAAAACTTAAAATTAAGCATATGTAATTAAAATGACATGTAGGTCTTTAAAAGCACTGAATTCTGGTTCTTTAAATAAGGGCCTCAGAAGGTGCTGAACTTATTCAAGAAAGTCAGAATTATCTTGTCAGCTGTTATTTTTTTGGTCAAAGATTATTAATTTATTGTCATATGAAAACAATTATTCTATTTGTAGCTAAAACTAGCAAATGTTTGACCTTTTTACTTGGAAATGAATCCAGCAGTCTGTGTCCTGCTGCTAATTGCAGTACATTTTTAGGAATTACTGATAGTAGGAATTACTAAGAAGCATTAAAAGTGTGACATAATTATATTTTGATAATTAAGAGTCATATCGGCCCTGTTGGTTTTCCAGCAGGAGCACTATAAATTTAATATAATGTATACCTGTATGTAATTCTTTGCCTTTAAGCCCTTTTCACTTATCACACACACACTTTGATGCATGAAAATCTGTTCAGTGTCTTACCCAAGGACACTTCGGTATTGGACTGTAGCAGCAGGGAATCGAACTACCAACTCCGATCTGCTCTGCCTCCTGAACCACAAGGCAAAGATACTGTACTTCTGTGTGTTTCTAATATTAACATCCAACAAAACGACAGTATGTGGTAAAAAAATACTCAATAAAACCAACACCAACTTTTCTGTCCAGACTTGTTCTTACAAATATTTGCTGGTTTAAGCTCCCTGAATATGAATGTGAGGATCTGACAGTATTCTCCCAGTGAGTTAATGTGGGCCTTTTTTGTAATGAATTTATTACCTGAACAATGAATTGATGATTGAGGAAATAACCAAACTTGGAGGAGCTAGCTCTCATTAGTTTAGAAAAGTGACTGGATTGCTGTTTTTCTAATAGTTCCGTTTCCAGGCAGATGTTGGCATTCATTTATTTTTCTGTGTGTCTGCTCAGACTGTCTGTTTGGTGTGCTTGTGTTTGCAGAATGAGTGGGACTCCTTCCTGGAGAGTGTGGACAAAGGTCTGCAGACAACAGATGTGCAGCTGTCTGGAGGAAAGACAGCAAACAGTCTGAGCCCAGAAACTCTGTTCACTGATGGAAGGAGTGGGAAGTAAGTTCACACACCAGCTCTGAATGTGGTGCACCCAGCAAAAACCAGATCAGAGTATCGGCTGGTTTGAGGTGGTGATGTCGTGTCTTAATCGACCAACCTGGGATGAAGACGTTTTCATTAAGAGTTGTTGGTTCATTGTCTGGTTGTGTGTTTAAAGGAGCGTGACTCTGGGTCAGTACCTGGGTCAGGGTCACAACCTGCTGCTGGTTCTCATCAGACATTTTGGATGACTGTCGTGACGAGACCATGTGACCGAGCTGGAGGCCAGTCAGGTCAGTGTACCTTCAATCTCATGGTAACCCTAACAATTTTTAACCATTTCAATTTTGCATAATTGCATTTTGTCTTTAAAAACAAAAGCTGTTTGCATCCCTTTATTGTGTATCACGTACAGTCTCTGAACTCCTTAAGCCCTGTTTAAGAAACCTCCACTTAGAGAAACCATCGCTGTAATCACTCCACCACTGAAAAGCCAAACTGCACAGTCTTAGCCTCTATAGATAAAAGACTGATGGTTACATAATAATAACAAAAGCTTTCTAATAATAATAATAATAATAACCAGCACCTTTGAAAAGAAGAGTTAAGCAAAATACTCAGAAGGAAAATTACAACAAGTCAAAAATGTAAAATTAAAAATGAGAAAAAAAATTAAGGTTAAAATAAAATGAATACAAAAATAAGTGTACACCCACAGCATGCTGATCTCTGGCCTGGTTAGTACTTGATGGGAGACTACCTGGGAATATCAGGTGCTTTAAGTCTAAAGAGCTTGAAAGAAGGCGTCTTCAAGCAACTTCTTTAAGTTGCTTGAAGACGTTTCACCTTCATCCAAGAGGCTTCTTCAGTTCTAAAATCAAGAGACAGCCCCCACTAGGGTTTAAATACCTGGGACTCTCCACCATTTGGTTTTAGAACTGAAGAAGCCTTTTGGATGAAGGTGAAACGTCTTCAAACAACTTAAAGAAGTCCAGTCGCCTTCTTTCAAGCTCTTTAGACTACCATGACCTGGATGACTGAGAACCTACACAGACAGGTGCTTTAAGCTTTTCTTTTCTTCTGCAAAAAACACACTGCTGCTGCTTTTATGAAGAAAGAGATCTGAAAATTAAATTACTAATTAGTAAGTTCCAAAAGCCATAAATGACTGGTCAGGGGGTCAGAACAGAGAAAGCCAAGTTTAAGGTTTAGATCCATAGAGGCCAGTTTGTGATGATGATCGTGGCTGCTAGGTGTATCAGTGAGCAAAAAACCAAAAAAAAATCATAATAATAAAAGGCGGCGTCACATAAAACCAAGTCTATAAAGACTTTTCAGAGCGCTCTAAACTGTGATCTTACAATCTCAGAAGTTTAAAGATGGGATCAATAATAAAATTGAAATATTCTGGCTTTGCATGAATCAGTCGTGCATATTAAGGACCATCTTTTTTACACTTCCTGTCTTACATGATATCAAACATTACTCTTCATCTCACCATGGCTGTTTTCCCTTCAGTGTCTTCCTATCAGAGTTTGGGCTAGCATTATTAGCTTTGCCCTTTCCATTTTATTTTCAGAGAAGTTCACCCTCCAGTCACTCCAGCCAGTCGTAGCTGCACAGGGTTAGTCATATGTGGCAAATGTATCAGTTCATTCTCATCCTAAAAGCCATTTTCTCTCCTATTGTTTAAAGTGAAAATATGCTTTTTCATAATAAAAGTAGTAAAACACCATTCGCAGAGCTAATACTATCACAAACTAGCATCAAGCATCAAATATGCTGTTTACTTTAGAACCCTTTCACATTAAAATTTCCATTAAAAATGAACCAGTCTTTTTAACATTAGTTTCATTAGGTAACTGTCTATAGCAGGTAAAGGCAGCCATAAATGTACTGGTGAAATAAGTAAGGAGGCAGCCTGGTTTATCCAATAAAAGAAAACAAAATCAGCATTTCAAAAGCTCTTTTTTATTACAAATGTAAACAATTATTAATTGTATATTTTAGAAGGAGTTAAGTGCAGGACTGATTCTTTGCTGTAAGCGTTGAGATCCCAGTGAAGCTAACCAGCTTCATACATACCATAAATCTTTTCTTAGCAAGAAAGCACATAACAAAATCCCAAGATCCTTCTAATCTCTTTGAAGCTTTATTCTTTCTATAAAAGATTATGACTCACAACCTATTAACAATAAGTCTGTACAAAAAAACTAAGAATAGAATTAAAAGTGAAATAACGAGAGTCAAGAGAAGCAAAAAGAGGCCTTTTAAGCCGACTTGTAAATCATGTTTATCAGTGTTTAACGTTTTGTCGTCCGCAGGCCTTCCTGGAGGCTCGGTCAGTGCGGGTCTTAGTAGTTTCTTTCGGCAGAGTTGAGGGAGCTCAGCTGTGGTTGGAGCAGACTGGATGTACCTTCGATATCCTGCTGGATCCTCAGAGAAAGGTTCTCAAACTCAACTCAAATTTATCTATAAGGCACATTTAAAAACAACTCGTGTTGACCAAAGTGCTGTACAACAGATAGAATGGATAAAAATAAGTAAGGGAATAGATAAGAAATAAGTAAAATACATGTTAGTAGGTGCTAAACATACACAGTTGTGGCCGAAAAAGGCAAAGGAGACAGAATGAGCAAATCAGACAGACTCAAATGCCAATGAATTAAAATAAGTCTACTTTTAAAAGACTCAGTGGAGGGAGCAGGTTTGACTGTGAGGGGAATGCTGTTCCACAGCTTGGGGACAAACACAAAGAACGCTCAGTCTCCTTTGAGTTTAAATCTAGAGTGGAGGACAGTCAGAAGCATCCAATCAGCTGACCAGAGGGACCTGGAAGTCGAGTAGGGGTGTAAGAGGTTGGAGATGTAAGAAGGAGCTAGATCATGAAGGGTTTTGTAGACAAACAGCAGGATCTTAAAATCAATTCTAAACCTGGTAACCAGTGGAGAGCAGCTTACAAAGGTAATATAATCTCTTTTTTGGGTGCCTGTGAGGAACCTGGCAGCAGCATTTTGGACAAGCTGGAGACGAGACAGAGACAGACTGAGACCAGTGTAAAGTGAACTGCAGTAGTCCAATTGGGAGGAAATGTAGGCATGAATGACAAGATCTCTCACAGAAAGAAAAGGCATTCATTTTCAATATGGAGCAGAGATGGAAAAGCTGATTTTAACCACTGAGTTAATTTGCTTGTTAAACTTAAAGCTACGGTCAAATATCACACCAAGATTTTTGGCACAGGGCTTGGCATAGGTGGACCGAAGCTGATCAGGAAACCCTCTGATGGAATCGGGGATGCTAAAGAGGACAGTTTCTGTTTTATCCTCATTCAGCTGAAAGAAATTCTGTGCCATCCAGTTCTTAATGTCCTCAAGGTGTATGATGATGCTATCCAGCCTGGACTTGTTAGGACTGAGGAGGAGATATAGTTGAGTATCGTCAGCATAGAAGTGAAAGGAGATATTATGTTTACTGATGATTTGACCCAGAGGAAGTACAGAGAGAACAGGATGGGACCTAAGATGGAACCTGGAGGTACCCCACAGCAAAGTGTAGCTGTTGAAGAAGATTTGTTTCCAAAGCTGACAGAGAAGGATCTATTTTTCAGGTTTGAGGTGAACCGGTGTAGTGCTGTGCCGCTGATGGCAGCACCGGAGCGCAGCGTTGTAGGAGGATGCTGTGGCATCAAATGCAGCACTGAGATCGAGGAGGACGAGGATGGCACGGTTCCCAGAGTCAACTGACAGGAGCAGATTGTTGTATACTTTTAGCAGAGCGGACTCCGTGCTGTGGTTGGCCCTGAAACCCGACTGGAACTTCTCAAAAATGTTATGTTGTAAATATGGAAGAAGTTTGTTTTTGTCACCCTGATTTAAAAAATGTAAATTGAATTATTTAACCTGAATCCTGGTGGACTCTGCTTTCAAATTCATTAAAATAAAAACAATGACATGTAATAGACTCCATCTGTATGTTGTATTAATTTATATTTATATTCAGTGCTGGTGGGGAGGTGCATGAAATTTAAATAGGCCACTGTAATTTATAGAAACTAGATGTGGCTGTGACTCAGTACAAACAAACCAAGGGAAGCGGAGGATTTAGCAGCTGTTTGATGATGTGTCATAAAAGCCCGGTGACCTCAGCCTCTAAGCCATTTATTCTGAAAAGTCAACCGCCAGATGTTAGCTGGAGTGAAGTTTCCACATGCCACACAAGCAGTCATCAGTCACAAAAGATGTGTGTGTGTAAAGAAGCTGATGTGTGCTACTGACTCTATAAACCTCATGGTGCGTAAATGTGTCTTTTCTGGCACAGGTGTACAGAAGTTTTGGTCTGGGCTCGTCCTACGCCAAGGTGATGAAGTTCGGCTGCCTGTTACAGTACTCAGACTATGTAGTTGCAAACATAGACTTCCCGGATTTCCCCCACCGTCTGCTGGAAGACATCTACCAGGTAAGAATGCACAAGTCTGCAAAAACCTTTGATGAGGCTCGTGATGACACTGTGAAGAAAACCTAGAAAATTATCCAAGGCTGGATTTACCTGCATGAGTATCCCACAGCCTTCCTCTTCTCTGTGCCTTGAATACATTACATGGTCCCAGAACTTGGTGGACATATGGACCATGAAGGCCATGACAGAAAAGAAAAATCCTCATAAAATTTGGGCTGAACAGAGTCCCTGAAGTCCTGGAAGGTGAATTTTGTTATGTTGTATGCACAGGATCATTACTGACCAAGATAATTAACAGTGTGCATAGTGTGCATAATTATCTTGTGTGCATGGAAATAAATAAAAAAAGAAAAAAGCTTTTCTAACACCCCCAGATGTACACATCTCACAGATCTCTCTGTTAAATGGTAGATAACTTTTTTTACACACAAAGAAGTGTTGGCAAAAGCACTGCAGATGCCTTAGTTTTATAAAGTAATTAAAAAAATCACTCTTTGGTTGCCGGCGTTGTTTTCATTGAAATGTAGTCTGGGTAGTAACATGGACCAGTTTTAGTCCCAATCTCTGGATCCTAAAGCGAGAAAAATGTGTGTTCTGTTCAGCTTTTTCTATTCTAACCTGAGCATGATGCAACCGAGGAGGACACCATACCAGACGTTCCTCAAAATGTACATCAAAATAAAAACGATCCCAGAGGTGAGGAGGTGAGAGTGTCAGTGTGTCAGTGTGTCAGCTGCTCAGTTTTTAGAGGTCAGCGTATGGATCAAGACCATTATTTTATGTCAAAAACAATTCCACTAACAGTAATTTTATAGATAAACATCCATCATAAAGTCCTTCACTGCTTCTTTATCCAGGTCATTTTCATGTTCTTGGTTATGTACGTGGCCCTAATTACAGGCTCGTGTCTATATCTGTCTGAGTAGCTGCATCGAGCTTTTGGAGAACATTGAACACTCACGGACTGCTGAGCTCACGGAACTGGAAGGCGGTCAGGTTTCCTCCATGATCAGGGTTGGGACTGCTGCTTTCAGCGATGGCCTGGATGGTTTTCTGTCTAGCAGGAGACCAGGAGAATATTTTCTGTGTTTCTTAAAGCAGTTTTCACTCACTATACGAGGGCTTTTAGTCGTCACTTATAACCAGAAGCACTTGCAAGTTTTTATTGTCAACTAAATGCACCAAATGCATCAGGCGAGAGTGCAGACAGAATAAATGCACACAAAATAAAACTTTGTAGGTTTTACATTAATTTACATTAAAAACAATAAAAACATTTCATGTGTTTTTAATAGTGTGCTTTAGAAGAAGAGGGCATTTATAGTATAAACTACAATGCCCACAACTTGAAACAGTCGGGGTTCCTTTTTTAATTTTTAATAATTTTTGGACTTAAGGGACTCCATAGTTTCAGTTTAAAACTGCAATACATTTTTAGGCCACTTGGGGGCAGTGGCACATTCACATTGTTCTTTTAAGGCAACTTTAATGGTAAACAGTTATGTATTTATATATGCAGCATGTTATGGAGCGACATGTTCATTATCTTTTACATTCTAACACTATTTTCATAATTATATTTCTTTGTAATATGTCACTTATAGCTGCTTTAAAGCCCTGGGCGATACTATGACTTGTAAAGATGGATGTTGTAGTCTTGATTCTTATTGGGCATCTAATTGAAAATAATGAAAAGCAGTTTATTCGTATGTAGTCTTTTCTTCACTGAGTCTTTCAACTTTTTACACTTAATTCTTCCTCTGGCCCTTCAAATCTGCAGATTTAACAACATCCAGGAGTGGTAATAACTGAATAATGTCTGCTTATCTTTTCAGCTGGGAGGTGACTTTTTGCTGGACGATTCAGGCAAGGTGCTTCTTTCTCATCCATCTAAAAACTCTCTGGACAGGCCGACTGTGCAAGACGTCCTGCAGGCCGTGGACTCCGAAGGCTCCGCTAACAGAAGCTGTGAAATTCCTCTGAACACACTGAGCAGACACTGAGCCTGGATTCATCAGCAGTATGAGTGGTTTAAAGCATCACTGACACCACAGAGGAAGAGCCGCTCTTTGGTTCGCGTTCATGACGTCACACTTCCCACTCATGACATCATGAAGGGGTGCGACTGATGCTGCAGCGCGAAGCAGAGACAACTGCTCTTCTTTGTTGCGTCAGCGTTGTGATGGCAGCATTTCAAATAAAGTATTAGATGTAATTAAAACTTAATTTTATAACATATGTGTGTTATTTAACTTGAACAAGGACGGTGATTTGATTCAGCAATTTTACCTTTAAAGGTGCATTTACCAGGTTTGGAATTTAGTGACCCCGAGTGGCAGTGAAAGGTAGCACAGTTTGAATGATGACATTACCCAGAAATCAGGCAAAACAGTGATATGACACATTACTGCAGAAGCATTTTATATAGAAACTGCACTTGGATATTTGAACAGCTACTCTGCTACAGATCTGATCTTTTTATACCGGTGATCTGTGAGTAGTTTGATGGTAAAATCACAACCAGGGTAGGGCTGGTTATTGAAAATGTGAAGAAGAAACTGGTATCAATTTATGGACATGTAGGTAGCGTCGATTTAAATAAAAAATGTTCCATTTATATTAAAAGTTTTTACACATTTTTGAGGATTTAGACAAAATGACTATAACCTCTTTTGTAGCATAAAACAAGGAATTCACCTCTGCATTTCTAAACAGTTAAGATGCTGAAAAGTTTTTGTGTTGTTTTTAATATTAAAACTTTAGTTTATTGATTCAGCAGTAGTATTTAAAAAAAAAAAAAAATAGAAAGTAGCATGCCTTACAGATGAAGCGAATCTTTCTTTTACCTGTTGAACATGTATGACTGATCAGAAAGTGATGCTGTACACCATAATCAAGATTTAGTAAAGATTTATGAAACAAAAATACATTCAGCCTTTTGTCTACAGTACACATTTCTTGTTTTATGTATGGACTCTGGTTTAGGATACGTTTGTATACAGTGATGGGTCATTTTTAGGAGGTAAAAGGGGGTTAGGACGTGGGACTGCAGTTTTCTCTCAGCAAAGATATGGGATAATCAGCAGTTTAACACGAGTCACAGCCTACACTAGACTTTGTTAAAACATCTTCAGTGTGTAACAGAAACGCTGCTTAATTCCACTTTAGCCCGAGTACACACTGATTCGTCCCTTCAGGAGGTTCAGTATGTGCTGATTCTGAAAGAAAAAACATGCCTCCAGTTTTCCATTTTTCCCTTTTTTTGGAAACTTGACAAATATTTAGAATTCCATGAATGAAATCACAGCAGAGTCCCGACTGGCTTTAACTCATATTACTGCTGCTGCATGAATAATGTAATATTCATAAGTCTGATGAAGCCTTATTCAAACAGTACAGAACTTGAATAGCAGGACAGGGATTTCTGTGTATGAGACATCACTGTAAAGGCCTTAAATACTATGACGTATTTCCATCCAGCAAGAGATTATTTAAACAATGCTACAATGTTTTAAAGGAAAATAAATTATTAGAAAATTCAAATGGATTTTTATTTCTAATGATCGGCTGCTGGTGTTTGATGTCATAAAGAAAGGCTATTTTGAAATGAGTTCCTTTTAAAGAGCCACCCTGTCATCAAATTCGCACATATAGTTCATGGTCCGATCGCAGTAGTGGTCCCACCAATCGCCGTCATCCGATGACATCGCCACGCAGTTCTCTCGCCTCCCTCCATCCGGCTGGCTGGACAGGAAGTGTTTACGCCACTGGAAGTACGTGACCCTAGTCCCATCGTCAAAGAGGTACAAGCCCTCAGAGCGCAGGTCGTTGATGCCCAGCCAGACCGGCCAGTTTCCGGGGTGGAAGAAGGTCTTGACGTAATCAGCCAGGGCCTCCTGCTCCTTGCGATCACGGGGCATCGCCATGCGTCCTCCACGTTCTATGCACTTCCTGGACGCTCTGGCGTAATCTTCCTGGCTATTGTACACCAGATAGCACTTGTATCCGATCCTGCGTCCCTTCTCGCAACCTTTGAAGCAGAGAAAAACGAGACTGATGCATTTTCAGACATTTAGTGCAAGTTTCTGGATTGGACACCTGAAGCTGGCTCCAAAAGTGAGTCAGTCCTTATAGAAATAAACACATAACAAGCCTGGTTTTAGTCTCTGTAGCTAATCTCCCCATTCGTGGTAACTGTACGGGAGAGTCATTTTATTCATTTATTTATTTTTTAAATTGTAATATGTCTTGAAGTTGCTGACAGTGGCTGTGAGTCAATAAACTGCATGTTTAAATGGGTATCTAAAGTCTAAAGATGCAGCTCGCTACATCGCTACATTAGCTGGTAACTTAGCATTCTACCCTGTTGTCCAAATATGGTCATTTCTGGTTTACAAAACGAAAAACAAAGACCGACAAACAAACAAACAAACAAAACAACGTGGTATTGACAAAATACTGAACTCAAGGCTCATCATGGCTATGTCCATCTTTTATATACAGTCTATAATTTTGAATTGAAAATGCTTTCACCTTCATTGCTCCAAAGGCGTAACACCAAAAAACCCAGAGACAATAAATGAGGAAAGGGAAAGGAAATATGTTAGCCTAGAGAAATCAGAATGCAGCTGTTGTCTCTGTTTTTAGCTGTGTTTTGGTCTCTGCCATCACCTAAGGGAATTTGTTTCTGTGCCTGCTGAATTCTCCAGTTTTATGCACTTTTTTTTTGTCTGCTGTTTGATCCTGAGCAGGTAGTGTTACCAGTTACCAAGCTACAAGAAGAGTGATTCAAATCAGATTCGTGGCCTGAATAAAAACATGCTAAAACAAGCCAGAGAACTGCGGGAAACAGTGGTGACAGTTCTCTCTTTGAAACGCTGCTTTTGGTTCCAGGCATCAGAGTTGATTGAGCTCTGGTGTAGCTTCCTCCTTTTTTTAAATCAGAATCAGAATCAGAATACTTTATTAATCCATGAGGAAATTATGTAAATGTCAAACTACCACCCAGAATCAAGTCAAACCTTTGTCATGCCTCTTGCAGCTACAGCTACTTGGGTGACTCCTGCAGTGCTGAGCCATCAGCGTGATGTTCAGTTTAAAAGTGTCTGAGTGCAGCTCAGGTACCCTTTAATTTTGCTGACAGAAATGCTGTAAAATTCCAACACACCTTGTTGATACAAACATTAGGTTTATTTGCATATTACTGAACAATGATATGTTAGTTCCTGCATGTTGCATCATGTGCTCAGGTTGCCGTTCATCCTGCCTTTCAGTGCACATATAATAAATATCACAGAAACAGTGGTAAGCTAATGTCCTTACCTATAGCCTATAGCTTTTATCACACCTCTTAATTATACAATGAGAATTTTAGGTGTATTTTATATATGTTTAGCTCATTCTTTTCTCATTACTGATAGTTTAACGAGTCATCTAACTCTACAAAACACAGTAAAAGGGAAATCCCATATTATGTCTGCTATTTTAAAATGCTGCCTTTCAGGATGTGATGCTTGAAATAGATCTAAGGAAATAAAATAACACACTTATACCTTCCAGTCTTCCGATCTCCTTGCGGTTGTCCTTGCTGTGTTGGTAGACCTCCCGGATGCTGTCCTCCAGCTCCCCGACTTTAGCTGCCACGTGAGTGATGAGGAGCAGGAGAAAAAGGTTAGTACAGCACAGGGCCTTGGTCTCATTAGTTTTCTTCAATATGAAGGTCTGCAGTGGAAAATTAAAGCTCTGCTCTTACTCTTCAAATTATACCTACACACATGTTACAATTAAAATGAGATAGTGGGGAAAAACGCTGAAAGCAATACCATGACCAGTCTTACCATCCATCCTGGAGAGACGCTCCATCAGCTGGCTGACTTTAACATCCAGAGTGTAGTGACCGACATTCAGCTTGTGGATGGCCACGTCCATGCTGGCCAGTCTGGATACTGTGGGCCAGAGTAGGGTGAAACAGAGAGAGAGAGGAGAACAAGCAAATAAGGGGAAATGCATACAGATGTATTAATGTGGTCACCACCTAAAATGGGCTGAATGTGAGCCCACATGGATGTCCAGTTCTCCAGTTTTAGTGAATGAAATGCTAGTTTTCACACTCATCTGCAGGTATGAGTGTCTACGGATGCACCTTACTAACCAAGCTTGGTAGCATTACTTAGCTCTGCACCCTTTAGTCCAGATATGATTAATTCTGGCTTAAAAAAACCAAGATGGATGTGACACCACAGTGGTCACATCCATCTTTTATAGACAGTGATTACCAGTTCTAATACCAAAATTCAGAGTCCCCACCCCCACACTTTCTTTTCTTTTTAGCTATTTTTTTGAGATGCCTGTCTCAGAGTGCAGAGATAAGACTCAAGGTTATTATGATGATTGGTGATATCCCAGAGTTCTGACTCATATGACCAAAACCCTTCAGTATTTTCCATCATCAATAACATACAGACATAGTTGTATGAGTTCTCAAAGTCCGATACTGGGCTGGTTGGTTCTGGTTCAGGTTCTGGAAGAATATCAGGAACATCGCCTCTTGTCCTCTTCACCTCTGGTTCAGATGCCTGACGAAACACACACACACACACACATAAAACTCCCAATCCATCACAGTTAAGTGTGTTTAGTATCTTGGCTTTAGTGTTTAAAGTAAAACCAAATCCAGCTTCCCTTCTCTCCCTAAACAAACTTATTAGGGTTGTATCCAAAATCCAGATTATACACATCTGGAGCTGTTTTACTTTCATAATTTCCTTATAGTACAAAGCAGAAAACCCTCAAATCAAGTCAGGCCAACAATTTCACTTCACTTCACAATTTTAAAGCTCAGTGGATAAAAATGTTACCCTTTAAAAGTTTATTTCTATCCATCTTGGCTGGAAGGCATATGGTATATACTTTGATCAGCAACAACATCATATTCACAAGTATCAACATGCTCCCTCAGTGGCTTATGGTCTGGTGGAGGGAGACGGGTGTTTTATTTTGAAGTCAAACACACACAGACAAGTCCAATGAAAGAAAAACCTGCTTCTCTGGGTGTGTCATCATCAGTTCTTCACATGTCGTTTCCATTACATCATAACTTACAGTAGATAAAGCAACACAGCTTACGTCATGTTTTCCACTTTATTCACACATTTGTCTTTAAAAAAACAAAATCTGCCCTAATGTGTCTTAATTGCCTCATTCACTAAAACACACACATTCACATTCACTTATATACATGTACTGAATATGAAAGGGGTCAGTGTCTTAACCAAACAAACAGGCATGGTGGATCATAGTCAAGAGAAAAGAGCAGTCTCTGAAAAGAGCACAGATCTGAACATACAGCATATGAAGTCCTGACCTGTGCTGATGCAGTGCTGGTCGTCCCTGTAGGAACACACACACCCAGAAAACATAAACACAGCAGAGCGAGTGAGGTGGCAGCTGGTCCCATTTTCTGCTTCATAGTAACTCTGCTTTTCCTTCAGCAGCAAAAACTCCCTCTGTACCTCCTCGTCTCTCTCTCTCTCTCTCTCCCTCCTTTCACTGTCTGCGTTTCTCACTCTCTTCTTCACTCCTCTTTCCCTGGAAGAGCAGCAGGAAGGCAGTAGGAATCTCCCATTAGATGTGTGAATGAGAGCTGGTGTACAGCCCCCTTTAAAAAAAAGAAAAGAAAAAAATCACAGGTATCAAACAGGAAAAGTCAAAATAAAGCCCCCGTTGCCTGGCTGCTGCATGTTCTCCTCTCCTTCTTTAGAACGGCTCTGCTTTCAAACAAAGGAAAGCTCTTTGTTTTTCCTCCTACCTCCCATTTCCACTCTTTGTGTGCACACTGTGGATTTACAGGTCTCTGTCCGGTGGAAAACATGTACAGTATCTCTGAAATGTAAACAGTTCATGGACCAAGAAAAGCAGCTTTGTTCTCAGCTTTGCATTAATGTATTTTTGTAAGGCTTTTATAAAGACCCCAACATATCTGTTTAGAAAAAAATCTGACAACAAATTTATCAGATAATCCAAAGTTTATGATTGAATTAGCTTAAAATAAAAGCTTCATCCTTCCTATTGTTTCAGTAACTGCACCTTTATGACTTCTTGTCCTTGTGTCAGTGTGCAAGAAAAGGTCAAATGCTAACATTAGTAACATTTAGTTACTAACTGTAACAGACCAGGTGAGGGTGAGTAAGAAAAAGTAAGCATTTTACTTCCATCCTATTTCTGTGTAGGTTCTCAGTCATCCAGGACATGGTAGTCTAAGGGTCCAGTTGCGTTCTTTCAAACCCTTAGACTTCCATCCTGTTTCCAAAAAAAGTTGGAACGCTGTGAAAATGTAAATAAAAACAAAATGCAATCATTTGAAAACCAATTTTTTAAATGTACAAAGACAAATATCACATTTTGAAAGTGAAAAAAGTTGGGAGAGGGATAACAAAAGACTGGAAAACCAAACACCTGGTGGATTGATCTCACATGACTGGGTGTAAAAAGGGAGAAGTCAAGTGAAAGAGTGTGATTAACATTTCTCGTTGACAGTACATAAAATGACTAAAAATATTCCTAGAAGCAGGAGACATTTCTACACAAGGAGTCAGTCAGAAACCAAAACTGAATGTCTGTGATGTTCAGGCTCTCGTGCAGCACTGCATTCAAAACTGAAATGATTCTGGAGTAGAAATCACTGGCTCAGGAACATTCCTGAAAACCACTGTGAACAATAGTTGCTGCATCCACAGATTCAAGCCAAAATGCTCCTGTGGCCTGAACAATCAAAATTTGTCTTTGGACTAAAGAGGAGAGGGACCACAGCACACAGTTTAAAATCCAGCATTCGTGATGCTATCGGGCTGCACTAACGCTCCTGGCATGAGTGTTCTGCACATCTGTGAAGGGACCATGAATGCTGAAAACCATATACAGCTTTTCAAGCAACATATACTGCCATCAAGATCTTTTTCAGGGACGACCATGACAAACTGTTCTGTCTGCAGTCCAAACGTGTCACTCACTGGAAGCATTTGGAGCATTATGCAACCAAAATACAGCATAGAAGGCCTCAAACTGCTGAGTGGCTGAAATCCCATATTAATCAAAAATTGCTTCCAAACTATAGCAATTGATCTGCTTAGTCTCCAAATGCTGCGTTTTCTCCCTTGAGATGCTCTGCTAGGCCTTTACTGCAGCCATCCATTTGCGCTGTGACACTGTGTCCGATCACTTTTGCCACCCCACCTTTCACCCTGTGACAGCTGGGCTAGGCTTCAGCCTTATCTTGGTTTCATCTATCCAAAGATTTTTTCCAGAGCTGTGCAGACTCTTTTAGATTTTTTCTGGCTAACCTGAGTCTAATCTGACCGTCTTGTTCTTGAGTTTAATCAGTGCTTTGCACCTTGTTGTAAATTCTCAGTATCTTCATTCCTGAAGGCATCTCTTGGTTGTAGGCTTTGACAATAATATGCTGACCTTCTTAAGAGTGTTGTTGACTTGGTTAGATATTATGAAATGGTTATCTTGACTAAGGAAAGAATTCTTTAATTGTCTTCTGTGGTCTCTCAGGCCGAGCTGGCCACTGCATCAGATTGTTGATTTGGCCGCTCCTAAAGTTTCTGCTCTCTCTCAGGCAGGTTTATTTTGGTTTTTCAGCCTAATGATGGCCTCCTTCACTTGCATCAACATCTCTTTGGACCTCAAATTGAGTGTTCCAGTGAAAAGCCACTGCATGCAAGTTCAGCACTTGGAATCAACTTCAGATCTTTTATCTGCTTAATTTTTCGTGGAATAATGAGGGAGCAGACCTCACCTCACAGTCGACTGTCCAATTCATTTGAGCTTCTGAAAATGGGCGACTGTGTATAAAAATGGCTGGAATTATTAAACAGTTAGTGGAATATTTTTGCCAAACCCCTTGAATTAAAGTTGAAAATCTGCACATCCATCACACTTTATTGTTTGATTTAAGATGCACTGTCGTGATGTGCATGATGAACTATAAAAATTGTATCACAGTCCAAATACTTATGGACTTATCTATGTTTTCAGTTAAGGGTTTTAATGGTTCGCAAGTCATTTGGAAATCATTCAAACTGGTCATAAACTCAGTTACACACATAAATACATACTGTAAATCATATATACAGACAAATAACCCTTTTATTAATTTGGCTAAATATATATAATTTGGCCTGTTTGTCAAAGTTTTTTAGTATAATTAAATACATTGGTGGTAACAGAAGTATGGTTTTGTGAATTTATTTTGGAAATTATGACATGACAAACCTGCCACTGAAGAGAAACCTTATGTAAGTGGCTATGTGTGTGTATGTGTGTGTCCGAGTGTGTTTGGGCCTGCAGCTGGAGGTATGCCAGTTAAAATGCCACAAGAATCCAGCAGAGTTTCCAGGGAAGCGAATGAGGAAGGGCTCTGCGATGTGGAGACTGGGTGGAGCTCAGACGGGGACTGTGAGGGACAGTCAGGTCTGAGTCTGCAGGGCAGCTGCACATGAACAGCTGTCTCAGCAACACAATTGATTCCAGACATGTTTCCAGACCTCAGTTTGGAGTCGAGCAATGGTCTGGAAAAAAATGTGAGCAAGAAAATCTCTTCTTTGACTTTATAGTTTCTTATCACCAGTTTATAGAAACACTGAAATCAATGCAAAAAAAAGGAACTATATTCAAAAGTATTATTATAAAAATTTCTTTCTTTTTGCCTTATGTAGTATTATGGATTCAGCATTTTTTTTTTTTTAGGATTTTGAACATAAAAGCAATTTGAAGCGCACATTTGGACTCAATGAAATTGTAATTAAAAAGTTTTCACTGTTTTCTCACAGACCAAACAAAAACACTGGCAAAAAGTACAACATGGTGTACACTGAGACTTTTATATCCTTAACCACAAGATTACAGTAGTCAGAATTTTGTAGAATAGGACTGAAATACAAACTTTGCTCACTTATCATGGAGTATATCATTGCAAAAATATCTGGATGACTCAGTCAGTTTTCCACCTACCCCTATCATGTCTGACTTCTCAGATGTGAGCAAAGCTTTAAGAACAGGGCAAAACATCAGTGAGGAACAACACTAACCCAGCATCTGTCACTATCACATCATTTCTTTTGGCTCTGCAAAGATGACCTTTGGTTTTATTTTCACTTAATAATGTCTGTAGAGCAGGCTGCCTCATTAGTCTGCGAGACATAAGGTAACAAACTGTTACACAACAAGAGTCCTGTCTCTGTTTTCATTGTAACTTTAATACCATGCAATGATTTTCATTCACCCAAATTTCTGATGAAAAAAATCTTCACCCAAACATTTCCTGAACACAAAGCAGCCATTCAGGGTCTGGAAGTGCTGGGTGGTGCTGCAGTGAGGTGGCTGGACTGGACAGAGGTGCCTCAGTCCAGAGAAGGATGATAAACACAAATACAGTAGGCGAACTTGAAGACAAGCGCTCATATAATATGATATACAGGCAGTATAAGATGGTTATGACCTGAGTCAGACTTGTTTGAAGTTATCAAAATATTATTTAGTTCTTCAGTCATGCGTTGTAGCCTAATCACAAACAACTTAAAAGTGAATCAGTGCCAATTTTGCACTTTGAAATCTCATAACCAGTCTCTGGGAGTAGCCTACTACTGCTTATAAAGCTGTTTTATGATTGCACAGGGAGCTGTGCAAAGACTGAAACTGACTCAAGTGATCTCACCTGACTCAGTGGGACTGAATGTTCCTCATGTTTGCTCAGCTCTGCCAAGCTGCATTTTGGGTGAGATAGGTGCCAAATCTTGAGTAGGAGGAAGAAGAGGCAGTATATCTCTGGTTCTGGTTCTGCAGATGTGGCAACCTCAGGGACTGAGAAATGGAGCTAATGCTGAAGTGCCAAAAACTGCAGTACCTCAAATAGCCACTTGTGGGGCACCTGTGGCTCAGGTGGTTGAACAGGCTGTGTACCACTCGGAAGGTCGGTGGCTCGATCCCCGACTCCTGCAGTCCACATATTGAAGTATCCTTGGGCAAGATGCTGAACCCGGAGTTGCCTCTGATGCATCTATCAGAGTGTGAGTGTGTGTGTAAATGTTAGAAAGCACTTGGGCACAGATAAAGGTGCTATATGAATGTGTGTGTGATTGGGTGAATGAGACGTGTAGTAGAAAACAAGCGCTCATGAGGTAGTCCAGAAGGAATGAAGCCCCGTGGAGCTGTAGCCCAAAGATGTAAATCTACTGGGATAAACATTTTTATTCTGGACATTTTTCATCATGTTTTTGACATGAGGGGCAGAGACAATTCTGCTTTTAGTTTTTTACTGGTATGTTTGTAGTAAAAA